>VZRN01004072.1:1724-33127 GCA_013397935.1 Dasyornis broadbenti | reverse complement strand
CAGAAAGCTTGCAATGTGGTTGAACACAACTGTTTTACTTTGTCAATACAGTCCAAAGGACTAAAGACATGAGATATAAATGTGTTGGGCCCATGTTTCCCCTATTCATGAATGACAGGATAGGAGGCTTTTGTTAGGAATGGCAGAATTCCTAATTTAGAATAAAATTAATTTTCACCTGCTCTTATAGAGACTGTGCTGGATATTCAAGAATGTATTTTTCTGTTGTAATATTCATTTCCTTGCTTTTCTTCTCTAAAAAGAGATTTACAGTGATGGTATAGTAAGGGATAAATTTGGGGTTAATATCATACAGTTTTTCTCCTGGAATATTGTTCACATACAGTATTACATATTTTGAAGACTGCTTTGTAAGGCCTAAAATAATTCAAATATCCTGGAAGTATAAAATACTATGTTTCCAAAAGCATCTTTTCCTTCTATAGCATTATTCCTCCACTCTCATTCCTGAAATAGCTTTTCATATCTTTCACTTTCCTCCACTGAAAAACCTCACAGAAGATCATGGGATTCTTTTTATGTGCACCTCACTGCAAAATCTCCTCCTGATTTCATCCATTCTGGTCATGGACATCACAAAAAATTGGTGTGGCATCTTCCTCCTGCAGCTGAACTTCAAAAAGAGCACAAGTAGAGATTGAGAGCTGGAAGGCAGTAGGTCAGCCTTTGAAGCACATACTTTGCGTATATCTGAATCCATCTTTCTTGCCAGTTGGTAAGAGTGAGTAAATGAAAGATCATAAAGTCCTTTTCACAGTAGAAGGAAAGGGGGAAGGGAGAGGGTGGAAAGGAAGCAGCTTCATCCTCTTGCCTGTATCAGCAGGGCATGACTTCAGGCAGAGGGCTGTTTTTCAAGCAGGGAGTAAGAACTGAAGTGGTATGTTCAAATCCAGGCTCAAACTGAACATTTTCCCCCACGATTTGCATTTGCATGTTCAATTCAGACCCTGCTTTAGTTTGATTGATAAAAAACTTGAAAAACATGCTATTTAATAACAACTCTGCCTGGATAGACTAGGAAATAAAGAAAGATGGCAAATAATTCAGCCTAACAGGGTTTTTTATTGCCAAGCACATTTACAAATTTCATTGATTCTTCCATGGAATCAAGGACCATATTCAATATGGGAGACAGATCATAAGAGTTTATTTTCAGTTGCCCCAAATTGCCCATCTTAATGTTTAAGTCTGTAAAAAATGCTGATGCACTTGAAGGAAAAATTAGAATTTATTGCAACCCCTAATGTCTCACCAAGAAATCAAAATTCTGTAAACATAAATTGTTCTGTATAAGGCACTTTAGCAGGCAAGATACTGCATTAAGCATCAAAGTAGCTCTGGTGATGACTTGACATGCAACCTTAAATTCATGGGCTTGTTCTTGCGCACCTTTGTCCATTTTCCTTTCACTGCTAATGAGCTGCAGCATCTACAAAGTGTTATGTAGTACCTAGTGCCTGACAAAAGGAGAGTCCCAGTTCCTATGAGATTTGTGAATGCAGGAATAAAAGTATTAAGAAAGGGTATCCATAGCACCCAACTGTATAATCCTAATTTAGGCTAGGAGGCTATTCCATCAGTCAGTAAATCACAGTTCCTGGGAACTGCCTACGGCTTCTTTATTGATAGGCAAATATTTAGCAAAATCTGGTGCCTATTGCTCAGCAAGGTAATGTCCTCCCAAGGGAAATGTACCATATGTTTGGAGAGGCCTCATAGGCCTGAAATTAAGCCAAATAAAAATAAGAAAAATTCAGTTCAGCTGTTGACTTCATATTCTGCTTCTCACAGAAGAGGGAGAGTGAGAAGATATAGCACTATAGTTTCTATTTCAGAACTGAGAACCACCCACAGATGACTGCAATATACAGTCATTCTATCCATGTGATAGCACCATCCGTGCCCAGCCTGAGAATACAGTTTGTGTTTTCCCTAAGAAATTAAAGCAATATGAATTCTTGATGAATTAAAGTGTCTTCTAAATAATATCAACCCTTGTAATTTGTTTTAAAAGCTTTTTTTGTCACCAGACTATACACGTGGCAATATGCCTGTAAGCATGTCATTCTATAGAGAACAGTAGCTGAGTATCTATGACAAAGAAGAACTGTCTAATTAGTCTTACAATTTTAAAAAAATATTTGCCTGTCAACCATTTAAACCATCTTTCTGGAAACACATTTCCCAGGGAAGCAATTGAAATGACAGGATGTGGATCCCTGAGAATATAAATCTTCCTCAAAATCAATCCTATTTCTGTTGATTTACGGAAAAGTATATTTTCAGTGCTATTTTATATTTGAAGTGCTAGGCATAAAATTAAGGAAAAATATATTTAAAGGTTTTTCAGGGCTCCAGCAACAATACTGGTTCAACTAATGTACAATAGTTAATTTCAAATAATAAGGCCAATGATTTCTTTTATGGTATATGCTAAGTATTCCTAAACTTAAACAGTTTAAAGCATTGCTGATACTTTTTCAGAAGACCTAAAGCCCATACATTAACAGTGGCATGAACAGAATAGTGTGAGGTTGAAGAAAAAGGAGTTGAATATTAAAGCTGTCACTCCAGGTAAAGATGGAGGCTATTTTTGGATCTTCCTTTTAAATTGTGCTTAGAGCAATAATGCATTCATTATCAGACTCCATGGGTACTTCTGCAAGGTAAAACTTATCCAATATGCAGTGCTACAGAGGCAAGGTACTTTCTAAGATACTTTTACATAACTTAGAAAACACAAAGCACATTTCAATGAATATCAGTATCTTTAGCAAAGCTCAGAGGAGATATTTTCCAATACCTCATTACGAATCATGCCTTTTTACTCTAACAGCAATTAGGCACCAGGGAAAGAACAGGTCTAAAACCAGGAAAAACAACTAAATTAGAGATGCCATATATTTGTTTTGTTCTAGTTATATCCCTGAAGATTAATCTGATATGATGTAATCAAGAAACTGCTAAGAACATAGGTAAAAACTCTGCTTAGTTATTTATTGGACATTGGTGTTTATAGATTTGCATAACTCAGCTCTTCATGCAGTGCAATTTATACGCTGTGATTTACAAATCACTTCTAGTTAATTTCTCTTTTTATGAAGGGGAAGGTTCTACAACTTTCAGGTTTAAAAATTAGGAAATTTAGAAACAGGGGAAGTTTGCATGTTCATACTTACCATGACTATCAGTAATGCATCTCTCCACAAAATGCTTCTTCTCATCCTTAACACCCAAAGCACTATGATATTTAAACGGGGGCTACTAAGATTTGCTGGAAAATAAGTCTTTATTTTATTTTTTACCTTAGAGAAAGATTAATTGTGATATTTGGCTTTCCAATATATATAAGCAGAAATAAAAATCTCTGCTAATTTTAATATGCCTTTGAAGCAAAAAATCAGTCATTATTCTGAAGTTTACATATTAGAAGCAAAAAACCCCAAACCTCTCTTTTGCCATCTGAATTGGTAGGCACCACGTGTAGGGATTTTGTGTTTATTTGCCATTCATTACTAGAAATCTCTTAACATCAGCCTTCAGGAGTACTTTTGTCATTTTATCTGTGAAGCAAGAATCCTGATTTTCTTTCCATTTTCAATATACAAAAGATAACACAGATGGTATTACATATAGAAAAAAAAATCACTGAGCTTCATTAAATTAGTGATTACTTGACTACAAGACCTAACATGAACGAACATTTGCCAAAATATTATTTCAAATAATATTCTTTCAAAAGACTATGTTCATTCTTTTTGCTAAAAAAACCCCAATCAATCAATACCTTTAGATATATTGCTTCTAGGTACCTATGTCTAAGTTTTACCTCGGCTAGCTTCAAAAATTTCAAAAGATATGCCTTCACTTATACTACAAGGACACAGGATAGCCTTAGAATTCTTTTTATTTGAAAACTATTTCTAGAAAAGGATTTTTAGTTGTTATTTTATATATATATAACGTGCCAGATTATTCAAAATAATAATTTAATAATATTAAATGGAGTCTGGGAAAAAATGTGATATTTAGTTAGCAATAGTAAAAAATAACTTATTTCCACTAACTCTAAAGTATTAATTACTGAATAATAAAATTAATATGCCCATAATTTGAATTCTCTTTTCAGGGTTTCCATAGGGTATTACAATATTATTCAACAAATATCAGTCTATTCCTAACTTTGCTTGTAAATATTTTCATTTTCTGAAGGGATGCTACTATCAAGAATTAAAATGACACAGATAATCTGTGTCAAAGCTATTTTCTTCCTGGGGCTTAAACACCAGGCAGTCCCTACATAGCCAAATAAAATATCATATTACCCCATATGTAGAGAAACATAAAAGAGGAAGAAACTTCCAAGGAATGCCTCACAAAGTCTATATCAGAAAATCCATTATTCCTTTACAGTGATAAAAGCTTGTACCCTTTTTGGGGCTCTGTGTGGAGTACTGAAGTAATTTACAGATTAATCTAAGAATACATGGAATAGTGAAAGTGGTGGCCTGAGTTTTCTCTCACTGTTGAACAATTACATGTATGAAGCTGCTGCAAAGTTCCCTTCTAGACTCGGGAGGTACTAAAAACTAGAACTAAGATTGTGCCCTTATTTCTGATCTGTTACCAGAGAGTTTGCCTTTCTTGCTATTATTTTCTGTACTCATTCCCTCAAACTAATGAAGCGTGTCCTAACATTTACTATAGCTCTTGATTTAGAGCCATTACCACAGATACTTTCAAGGCTTTTTCAGCACTGTCATTGTAAACTCCAAGCTACATTTACGTTCAGCCAAAATCCAGCACTTAGATTCTTTCATTGTCACTTGCATGCTGAGTTGCAGATCTGTGTAGATGGGTACCCACTCATCAAGTTGTCATCACAGAGCAATGGATATTAACTGAGTCAGGATTCATCTGTGAGGCATATCTTCAAACCAAGGCATAAAAGAGTGTAGGTTTAGTTTTAAAAGGTGTACTACTCAATTAGGCACTTCTCAATGAGATTAATTAATTTTCCTAAGTGAGGTATGAAAGTATGAGAAAGCTAGATAATTTTTTTCCTCATTATGTGGTTGCTTTTTCTGTTTCCAAATTTTAACAGTTCTGAAGAGAGCTGTTCTCAACTCTTTTTTCTTTCCTTGGGTTATTTCTTTTATGAAAATGATACATCTAAACATGAACTTTTCCCAGACTGAACTCTTCATTGGATTACTCTGTTTTTCACCAGCTGAATTTTCAGGAGAATGTATGTCCCTCCTCTATCAGTCTTACCACACCAACTAGCTGTGGATCGTGCTTACAAGGCACAAGCTACAGCCAAGTTGTAAATGCTGGGACTGAGGACCGATCTTCTGGACAGCACGTCTTTCCTATGAATTCTCTTCACACCAGAGAAACCAGAATTAAAGATTAACTTCACAGTGAGTTGGTATCTTTATGCCACATCCTCAGACAATAAGCTAAGGTGTATCAGCTACCCTACAACTGCTGCCACTCTGTTTCCAGCCATGGCAGGCAGTGGCTGCAATCATCCTGTGTGCCCCATCACAACTCAGGAGACCACCTGATGTTCCAGCTGGGCTCCAGAGTGCCAACATTGAGGATTTATAGGTTATACATTTGATCAGAAGGCAATTCAGCTGGCAACAGTCCTCACAGTGTGTAGTCCTTAGATGTCATTGAACCAGAAATAAGGCCAAATTTTAAGAGGGTACTGGAAGGAAACATCTATAAACAAATCTCTGCCTAAGCAGTGAGTACATCAGTCCATGGTCTCTTATGGTTCTGTGTGTCCTCAGCCTTTCCCATGCCTCCTTCCACAGACCTCATGACACTCTCCACATGCCCACTGGCTCATGTGCATTGATGCCAGCCTCAAGCTGCCCATGGGCTGCCAGACAAAAGCTGTCAGCCTTTCTCTCAGTAATGGAGATCTCTCTCCTCTATTTAGGGACTAGTCATAACCAGATTTTTAAGAATTTTTGCATGCTCAGGATCTCAGCTCTTCTCTGTAATGTGAGCCTTGGTTAAAAATTTGAAAAAATACTAGGAAGGCATAGAAGAACATAAAGAAAAGGCAGCTGTATATGCATTTTTATTTTTCCTTTAGAAAATGAGGCTTAAAATGTTTCCATTATTATATATAACTTACCTATGTATGTTCTGAAATATAGCAAAATTAGTGGATTTTTGACTGTTACTATACTTTTCCATGTCACATGGACCATCAAGTTTCCATCACGAACACACCACTGACATCACGGAGATTTTACTTTTGTACAGTGGGAGCAGAATCCAGACAAGACTGGATAAATACACCAAACAACAGGCCATTTTGCTTAGGTGTGTGTTTGGATTTGATTACACTTTGTGTGTAATATATGCATCACTTTTGGGCTTCTATGCTATAAATAACCAAAGTGGTAGACTGTGAAGAAACAAATGGATTCTGTAAGACAATATTCTTGGCTACACCAACATCAAAAGTTGAGAACCTAACTGTGAAAAAACTTGGCACACCACATCAAATATGACAAGCAAGGTATTAATCAAATAGACTAATCACAAGTTTTCTGTGGTGAACTATGGAAATAGGTCATACTCTACTGTCGTGTAACTTTTAGAAGGAACTCTGAGCATGTCTCCCACTCTCCTTCATTTGTTCTGTCAGCAACACTTGTCTCTTTGATGTCTCTTTGATGTCTAATCACAAATTGTCTGTATAATGAAATTCTGCGGGTACCCACTACACCCAAGCTCTACTTTATCAAACCAAATTGCTTATTACTGCTCTGAAGTTAAAATTCTTGATTCAGTTCTCAACAGAGACGTTATAAATCCTCAGATAACACTAAATCTTGTAGGTCACACATTGCTCTTCTGAAAAAACAATTCACAAACCTGGGCTCCCTGTCAGAGTCTAGTTCCTAAAAACAATTCAGACAAGACGAGGAAACAATAAAAAGTGGCATCTCATCCACTACCCCTGTGTAAATGACACAGGGGTGTTAATATGGGGCAAAGCTTAATAAACATTGCAATCATCTGTGTCAATTTGCAGAGAACATATTTTACTATTAAACGTTATATATAATAATAATAAGGGAAAAACAATGACAAAGAATACTACAGAAGAAAAGCTTTTATCAGTGAATATGAGGATGAAGGTCACAATGAATATAAGAATTGGTAAAGTCATCACTGCAAAGCATTTACAGAAGAGGAAATCAAATAGGTGAAGAAATTGCCTCTTAGAAATATTTCTATGCTGTTATTACAGAATCAGCACCAACTGAGATTTAAATCTCAGGGTTTTTTCACATCTATTGCTATGTAAATTGCTAATGGGAAAAAAACCCCAGCCTTTAGTGTAGGTGAAGGGGGAGCAAGGCACAATATTTTTTAAAATAGGAACTTCTGTATTGTACCAAGTTCAAGAGCAAAATCTCACCACTGGGGCCCATGTTAAACTCTTACAGCTACCAACATAATTGAAAAGGTTTATCTTACTACAAAGAAGACAACTTTCACTGAACTACTGTAAAGTGCATTTCTCACCATTTCCTCCAAGTTTCTCTTGGCTGCCATCCAGTAGATCATACATAGCTACTGTGCTGCAGTAGGCAGTGGACTGAAAAGCCTTTTCTGCAGAGACTAGTGGCATGTACACTTTTACCATTGAATCATGTCATTAAAAGGAGAATACATTTCAGTGCACATTGCACTGGCATATATCTTAGATGGGAAAAACATGTTATTGCAGAAATATTAATATGATCCATTCAGTTTCTCAGAGATACACCTGGTATTGGCCTCACATAGTTACTTAAATCTCTGTTTTTGCTTCTAGAATACAGGTTGTATTCATAGTCGTAATATACCATGCTAAACATTACATGGTAGAGGTCTGCAGTAGGGAATCACATTTGTTCATAGGATGCTCTGGAGAGTTAAGCAATCATTATGGATACAGAGAATTCCTGTTGACTTCACAAATTTATGTGGCTCCCTTTTGGTTTACTGACTCACACGAGACAATAATGAGAATCTGTCTCCACTTACAGTCAAAGAGAAATATGCTTTACAGTCACGGAGAGTGATAATATTCAGATTTGAATCTGAAGCCAGTTTAAGCTCAATAACCAAATTTAAAAGAAGACTCTGTAGAAAGTTCGAACACAGCTCTAATGACATTGGAATAACAGTATGTGAAATGTAACTCCAAAATAGCTGAAGTCTCCTGAGCCTACCTACATGCATATATCAGACCACATGTAAGAAATAAATTTCTTACTATGAGGTTGCCCAGAGAGGTGGTGTATGTTCCATCCCTGCAAACATTCAAGGTCAGGTTGGACAGGGCCCTGAGCAACTGATCTAGTAGAAGATGTCCCTGCTCATTGCAGGGGAGGTGTAACTAGATAACCTTTAAAGGTCCCTTCCAACCCAAACTATGATTCTATGTGATCACTCCTTCCAAGTTAATTCAAACTCCATCAAGAGCTTCATTTCCAGGCAGTGGTGGTGGTTCGGGCATTTCTTCTTAACACTAGAAGTGGAGAGGCAGAAATAAGATGTGTGCCCTGCCCTCCCAGATGAACGTCCTCCTGATGCATGCGGCTAAAAGATTTTCAGGAGAGTGTTAGGGTGCAACAAATATTAAATAGTTGGTTACAGGTCTCCTTGGGCATCAGTGAGAGACAGTGGAGTAAATATTCAGGGAAAAAAAAGCAATAATGGTAAAAACGGAAGTAATAAAACCCATAAAACATCTTAAAATAGCTCTATGTGTATGCACATCTAATATAATGAAAGTCCTTTGTATAGCCTTCCACTTAACAGTTCAGAATATCATGAACCATAAGAAGCATGAGGAAAAAAATAAAACAGCATAGAAATGTATAAACAGCAACTTTTCTGTATCCTTTTTTTAATGAACATGTAATGTTTTAATCTAATAGCAACTCCTGCTTTATAACTGGAAACTTAGACATTTTGCAGTATTTAACCTTAAGTGCTTTGGCAAGAAACTGCAAACAGTAATCTAGTCGTTCTTTCCATGTTGAGGAATGACTGTGCTGGGACAGGGTAATGACCAGCCCAAGTGTTTCTTCCTTTTAATCTAAAGCAGTCCAAGTAACTTTGATAAGATCATTTGAATATTTAAATAGCTACCTACCACATCAAAGATATAAGCCTAACTGACAAATGCAAACAAAAATAAAAATTCAGTAACATTATAAAATACTACGCTATAAAATCCAAACTGACATGAATAAACTCAGATAAGAACTCAGTTTTGTATCTATCATACTGAAAGTAGCATATAGCATGTAGCATGTCTTTTGTTTTTTTTGTTTTTTTCTTTTGTTCAGTGTAATGTTTTCCCAGCTGAGCTATTGAAACACATCCAGATCTCAACCTCACTGCAATGGGACAATGAGCTGTTCCAGCAAGATGATTTTTTAATCTTTGGAAAATGTAATAAAACCAAAAAGGTGTTTGCAGTCCTTTGTGACAAAAAGCATTAGAACAAAGGAATGCATGCTACCAAGCACTTTTCAAGTACTATATATTGGTTCCTTTTTGTAGCTGCCCAGTATTTCCACTAAACTGTAAAACAAGTACCAGAAAAAAATAAAATAGAAAAATATACAGGGGTTTGATAAAAACTAAGCAAATCAAATAATGTATTTTTCCTTCTTTTGTCTTGGAATCATGGGTGTGTGTCACTAAATGCTTTTTATGTATGTGTCTTAGCTTATCTTGTGAAAGGGTAAGTAACTGATTACTTTTATAAAAGCTTTTTAATGCATTCCTGTCACTGAGACTGCTTTTTATGACTCTTTCAGGTTCATCTACTTCATTCTTCCATTTATTGCTGTATGATATTTTATATGCAAGAAACTCTGCAATTACTGCAATTGCACGCTTAAGAATTTTCCTTTCATTTACTTTTCTTTCTTTTCTATATTCTTCTCCCTCACCCAGTCACGCTCCATTGACATTTTTATTGCTTGTGAAAGAATATATACTTACATGAAGCAATCACCTCTTTTCACAAATATGTTTTCCACATATGGGAGGGAAAATTATTTTCAGTATGATGACAAAAAAAAATTAGAACACTTAAGCATTGATCTAAGATAACATGTTATGCAAAAAAAAAAAAGAGAGGGCACTCCAAATTATTTCAGCTTAGGTGCACAGAATCATTTAGGCTGGAAAGGCCTTCTGAAGATCATCTTATCCCATACACCTGCCCAGGCAGGGTCATCTAGAGCAGGTAGTTCAGAACCATGTCCAGTTTGGCTTTAAATACCTCCAAAGGGACTCCACAACCTTGCTCTGGAGCCTGTCCCAGTGTTCGACCACCCTTGTAATATGGTGGTTTTTTGTCTTCAGGGGGAATTTCACATTATTTAATTTATGACTATTGCCTCTTGTACTGTCAGTGGGAGCTACTGAGAAGAGCCTGGTTCCCTCATCTTCATTGCCTCCTATCATGTAGTTTATACACATTAATAAGATTCTTCTGAAACTCCTCTTCCACAGACTGAACCTCAGCTCTCTCAGCCTCTCCTCATCTAAAAGACGTTCCAGTCCCTTAGTTTTTGTGATCCTGTGCTAGACTTACTCATATCTTTCTTGTACTGAAAAGCTCAGGTGTCATGGTTTGAGCCTGGCCAAATGCCAGGTACCCCCAAATTAACACACCCACACCCAGGGCTCATGAGTTAAGATAAGGAAACCTGGGAGAAGACGCACTTAAAATAGGCAAAACAGGACTACCTTAGGTTGCAAAGTGATCTAATTTATTACTAACTGAGTCAGAGGAGTAAATGAGAAGTAAAATAAACTGGACAGAGTAGACTAGATCATCACCTAGCTGGCAGGATATCTTTGTGTGTCCTGCTGCTTCAGTGACTCTCAGATTCCTAAAAGCTCCTGCTCTTACCACCATCAGGTCTGGTGAAGGATTCTTCTACTAGTTCTGAAGTGAGTAATTTTTCCAAATATAGAAAAATGTCACTTAAAAGGTAGCTGAGTAGCCCTTAGTCCTGACAGTTACCTGAAGTCCCAGTTACTATTCAGTGTTTATAGATCCTTTATCTGTTAAGAATTTTAAAAATGTCAAAACTAATCTTGTGACCTGTTGGAGAAAGGTCATAAGACCTTCAGAGCTAGTACTGGCACCATGGTAGTGACAGGCATAACTCAAGTGTTTTCCAGCTTTTAATTCCAACAGGCTATTATTCAAGAAAGGCAGGCTCATTCAAGAAATCCTAATGATCTAGATCACAACAATGCAACTTTACTTACAATAAAATGTTTGTATAAATTATACAGCTGTTTTATTATATTATCACCGTTTTTATGGTATTCATTGTATTGTACCACCATTCTCCTGTCACTAGTCTTCTATACCAAAGCATTGTTCTCCTTATAGTAAGTACCCTATTAGCTAGATCTACACACAGTACTTGTCAACAATTAAGACCATTTTTTCCAAAACTTGTCCCACAGAAACCAGAAACAGATGACACAGCTACAGGAAACAAGACACCTCCAGTCATACTGTACCCTGAAAATGCAGTTTGATAATTCAAGATTAAATGCATAGGACTAATGTATCCCCCAGGTCAGCATTATTCAGATCAGTACAGCTGATTTGGTAATTTTGGTTTATTCAGAAAGCATTCCTTGATATGATTTATATGTCACTCATTGAGAAGAAGTAAGTCTTGGAACTGACTCCTGCAGGGAAGGAAGATTATATTTATGACAGAAAAGTGCTGAGCTGCCAGTATAGGTCTTGGGTCCACCAGCACTTTTTTAGTCCAATCTCTTCAGTATCTATTTAATATACTTATTGGCTCCTACTGATATAGTTTCTAATCTTAAAAAATATGTATTCTTAAAATCTTGGGATCTGAGAAATAGCATTGCTCCTACTCTCACAGGTGGGTGAAATGAGGTACGAGAATTTTAAATCATTTGTTCAGACTCAAAGAACGAGTTCCTGCTCCTTTACAGCATAAGTCTGAGCTACAAATGCTCTGGTCAAGTTAATCACTTCTGAACACTCCAACTTGCTGATGAACAAGTAAAGCAGGGCAGTGCCTTGGTAGGATCAGTCTGATGTGTGGCCTCATGCATGCCTAATGAGTTCACAAACTATGAACAAGGTTACAGCAGACCAGTGTCTCCTCTTCCATAGGTACCTGGCATACATATCAGGGCTTCACTGGTGGACAGAAGTGCTAGGGCTGAGACAGGATAAAACCCATTTAAGTACTGAAATCCAGGTAACTGCATAACAATAAAATGGGGCAAGACTATGAGGGCTCTCATATACTCTGCTGAGTGCACGTGTCCGGAAACTACACAGGCACCTTCCCCAAAGCAAGTCTGGGAAAAGGCAGGTTCAGCACAAGGTTTTTTTACTTCTTTCATACTGCTGCAGCTGGTGCAGTGAGCCACAGCTTAGGGCCATTACAGGCAGAGGAAACAAACTGCAGCATGAAAGACAAGGCTGCTGAAGCACAGCTGCGCTCTTGGTTACAGGGTGCTGGGCCTGATGCCTTTGGTTGGGAAGAAAGGCCTCTTGTACCCCTGAAAGCCTTCCTGGAACCACTTATGGGGAAGAACAGCCATCACTAGTATAGACAGGAACAAGGACCTCAGACTGAAAAGGTGTTTTGTCAGAGACACAAAGTCTTATTATGAGATTTGCTATTGGCTCTGGGAAAAGAAGCCACAGAGCTGTGTACTTAAATCCTCTGAGTCTTCTGTGTTGGAAAAAGGAGTTCTATCTGCTCTGAAGACATAAACCCATTCCTTTTAATACTGTAAGTACATACTTTCTGACTCTTTGAGATCCAGACAGTCTCTAATGAAGAAACTGCAGAATTTAACATTCTTCCTTTTGGCTCTTGAGAGCACTTGCCCACCACTATTATATATGTCACCTAGAACCTCCTTTAGTAAACTTCCTAAGTGCACCTTAAATCCAAAACTGCTCTAAACAGTGACAGAATAAATCAAGAAAGACAGAGGCACTGGGCCATATCTGAACAAAAGTTTTCAGAGGTAGGTCACAGAGCCTTTCCCAGGTGGGAGGAGATCAATTTTAGGTGAGCTTTTCTGCAATCCCTGGCTCCCAGGAAGAGTGGAGCGTCAAGTGGAAGATCATGGTTCATGTCAGTAATTTAGGAGTAGGAAAAGCAGACCCATGTTGATTGTTTTGTGGAACAAATTGGATAGATTTTGTTGGTTTTTTCCCTCTTCTCTCACTTAAGCTTCAAAGTAGCCAGTAGCTTTGTAATGCACGTCTGTGATGTTTCAGATGCGTGAACATCCTGTAATGACAGTATGAAAGTGGAAGGATATTATTGTCACTTTCTAGCCCTAAAACTGTTATGAGGGACCAAAATTGCTTGTTTCATAACTGATAGTGTTTAATATTAAAACTAAAACTAGCTAAAACTATTAAAACTAACTAATATTAAATTTATTCTAAATCTGGTAGCTCCAAAATAGTCCTAATTTGTACAAAACTTGAAGATCTAATTTCATTCAGTTGCCTGTTTCAGTGTATTACTCTGTCTGACTAAGCTGTAGGAGGCAACAACAACAAAAAATCACTTCGGTGAATTGATCTGCTTCAAGCTCATGCAAATCACTGACATCAAATTTCTCAGTGGCCTAATTTGTTAATCAGCAAGAGTTTTGCTGAACCTAGCAATTGTCACTGATGTCTGACAACATATTAAAATACTTGCTTCCCTAATTTTTATTGCTTTTGATAGATAATATTTTATAATAGATTTAAAATATTCCCATCCCCACCACTATAGTTTCTCCAATAACAGCAGCTCACCAGCTTAAACATACTATATATAATTGCACAGAGTTTAATATTCCTTGACTACTTTCAATTTACAGTATCTCCTTTCCTCCCCCCTCACAGAGGAATATTGTATTTTGATCTCCGTCTCCCATTTATATCTCCTAAATTGCAATAGCTGTTGCCTTTTCCCTGCTGTTTAAAATGTCTTCCAAGCCATCCATCATTTTATGTTAGAGTGGCGCAGTGAGGGAAATGCAGCAGGGCTCTGCACCTGCACTAAATTCACTGTTATGCTGGGCCAGTCAATAAAAGCAGCAAACAGGCTGCAGCATAACAAGAAACAGCCCAGCAGATTGATTACAGCAATTGATAATACTAAAGTCTTAAATTAAATACGTGGGACAGTATCCTCATCTATCTCTCACACTTGATGCCAGGCTGTACTTAACTTCAGCACAGGCCATGGCCGCCTGCAGCATAGAAACAGGGATGGAAAGAGTCCTGATCCAAACAGGGGGAGAGGATGGGGAGGGGGCAACTACTCAACTGTACAGCACAGACATCAATGTAAAAATATGTTTTGTGTCAGCTGATCCTAATACTTGGATTTCCTCAAAAGTATCAACACAACTAATTCATCTGCCCTGTAGTTTGCATCTCACGCAATTAACTTGCCATGACTAAGAGGTATTGATTCTTGCAATATTTACCCATCTGCCAAAAGTTGGCACAATATAACATATTTGAAGTCACGAAATAAGGCAACTGAAATGAGAAATGTACTACTGAAACATACAGACTTTTTCACAATCCTTATTTGCACTTACTTAACCTCCACGCTAGTTTTGCTTTAATATGATGTATGCATAGCATTTGCGCAATAGTGAACCCAAGATACTGCTCGAGGAAACGAAAAAGGGAGAGTGTGGTGGTGGTGCAGGGCCCAAGCCCCAGCAGAGCCAAGTGGAATGACAGTGATGCTGGAGGTAGCTGCTTGGAGAGCTCCGAGGCGGCAGCATGGCGCAGTGCAGATGATCTTGTTTCTGAGCGGATTTGTTTGCCCTAGTTCCTCATTGCCTTGTCAGACAAGGTGGTGGGAGCATTAAGCTGTGGAAGCTCTTATTAGCCATATTGTTTTTGTTTTCCCAAATACCACACGGCCCCGGTGCAGAGCCAGTTGCCATATTGCCTTTGTCTGGAAAACCACATGGAGCACTACCTTTAGGAAGTGTAATTGTTTGCTTGGTGGTGAATACCCTTGCATGGGTAAAACACCCTGTCTCTTTTGTACACTTTTTGTTATTAATATTGTTGTGGTTATTGCAATTTTCAGTAAATTGCTATTCTAATTCATAGTGTCTCCTAGTGTTCCTCCATTATCAGAAGGGGTGGGGGAAAGAGAGAAGCTCGAGTCTGTTTAATTTTCCAGCTAGGTTTTAAACCACTACATACATCATTTATATAGAAGTGTATCAATCCTGTAACCTTTCCCAAGTACCCATCTCTTGCACTGCACATAGTCCCTTTCCCAGCTGCCACTTTCACTGGGATGCAGGGATAGAAACAGCCCCAGCATAAGAGGGCCATGCCATCCACCTATGCATATCCGCATAAGAGAAGCTAAAGAAAAGGCGCACCCTGAGGGGCTGCACAGGTTGGGTCAGCTGTTAGCACTGCAAAGGAAAACCAGAAAATGAGGACCGAGGGCTAATAAGAGAGCTAAAATTCTTCTTGCACCACAGCAAAGCACACCAAGACCATGTTCTCTTTAAGATTCCCTGGCTTCAGTGAGTTCCTTCATAATCCCATGAAATATAGAAAATTATGCAACATAAGATTTTAATAGAGAAGCGCTATCCCAGTATGATCCTAATTTCAACAATACAGCACACAAAATGCATATATTTGGAAGGAGTGACACCATACCTCATCTTGATTAATACTGTCTCCAGGATGCAACTGAATAATAACTAAATGCAAAAGATCTGCCTTTGTGTAGTGCAACAGTTAATATTTCACATATAGCAGGAGTAAAGAAGGAACAGAATTATATTATTTGTCTGCCAAGTCAGACAAAATTGATCTATGCAGAAGATTTTACATGTAAAGAAAGATGTTGCTCACTAGAAGGTAACAATAAGACTCACGTCAATAGAATACTACAAATAATCTAATTTGTATCATAGATAATGTCACTACAGAATTTTGAAGGGTACATAATACAGTCTTGTTCTCCATCTTAGGAAAATGTCCTGTGGACACATGTTCCATGTTATGCTTTTGTAGCTTGAAATAAAAGGGACAGCTAACACTGAGTAGGGATATTTGACAAGAATTAAAACATTTAACTTCATCAATGTAAGAAGTAGTCTGAATAGAAACAATTATTGTAAAATCAATCACTCCCAATATTAGAAGGTTCTAAAGTGTCTCTGATCTCAATTAAATTACTCTGTCACCTTAAAAAAAACACTTTATGGAGGGAAACTTTCTGAAATCTCAGATACTGGTCTTGCCTGGCCCCCATTATCCTCCTATGTGCACTTTCCTGACCTCTGTTAAAGCCTTCCTTGTGTACTCTATCCACCAATTTTTGTGTAAGACATTACAATGCTCTCAGGAGGTATTTGCAAGTTACTGAAGTTGAACAGGTAATCTGATAACTTCCATTCATATGCCTTCTGGAAAAAGGACTGAAAATCTGAAGAACTCAATTCTGATTAGAGTCCTCCTACCTTGGAAAAGAACTTGGCATTGCCTTTATTGTGCAATCATATTGCTTACAGCATCAGAAATACTAACATCAGGGTCTTTGTTTTTATCCTACCTGCTTTTCATCACCTGATGAAAATGAAAAACCCAACTGGAAAACAACAACGGAGCATACCAAGAAAGAGAGAAAGGAAGCATAAAACTTTGCTTATTATAGATTAGTAGCTAATATCCAACTGCCCAAAAGAGAGATGGAGAAAGATGTCATGCTCATGTTCTCTTTTCTTTCTGCGTCTCAAAACTCATCTATCACCTGTGATCAAGTTATAAAACTGCTCTTCTTAATTACTTAAAAGCCAGAACAAGTTTCGCACCCATACATCATCTGTGGTAAAAAGCCTGCATGACTTGTGTCATTCTATTTTGGCATATAAAGAAGGCAGTATAGCCTATCTTTATGATAAATGCTGGATTCTGTGATATTCTGATGATATTATTCTATTAAAGTAGAGTTTCAGTACTGCTGAAAATATCCTGTAGTAGTTAACTAATTACAAATATTTAAAAGCTCTCACTGACATTCTGGAACAGCCACACCTCACTATTTAACACTAATGATCAGCAGAATCAAATTAGTGACTAATGGAATGAATATATAAAGCAAGGTGATGTAGCAACAAAAGTCTGTTAATATGTTTGTTCAGAACAGTTTCTTTCATTTCTAATGCAATGATTTATGACAAGTGTCAATTAGAACTCTTTCTTCTTATAATTATTTTTATTTATTTGAAAAAATACTTCCACTGTGGCAAATGCCATTTTGTTAAATCTGAGACATCCTGTAGTAACATCTGACTGCACAAAAAATGTTTACAGAGAAAAAGCGTACACCTCCCCAGCTCTTTGGCATCCGAACACAGGTTACACTGCTTTGTGCAAACCAGTGTCAGGCAGAAACACTGAGTCTGTCTCCAGATAATCTGGTGTTGCCATCAAGCAGAGGTCAGTGTTACCCAGACTTTAGCTTGGGTCTCATATGCAGCACCCAACCCACATTTGCACAAACCTCTGCTCATGCACGTTAGCCCAGACAATGCTGAGTGCCTTACTTTTAGAGTGACACAGTTCCAACCTGGCTGGTTCAGAACAGCCTTGTGCCGCACATTCTCATGCCAAGAGACAACCAGCAGCCTGGCAGCTCTTAATCAAGTCTCCAGCAGAGATTCAGGAAGGCCTGCAAGCATCTTCTGCATCCCCTTGCTGTAAGTATGTAAGTATAGTGATGGCAGGGTTTCCTCATCTCTATTCTGGCCCCATGTACTGTCCCTAGGGCTGATCTGGACTGTTTCATCCACTCTAAAATTAGTAGAGCAGCTGATTTTCATTTCTCTAAACAGAAAAATTCTAGTTTAATCCTTTTTCCATAGAAGCTTTTTAAAATCCACTCTTTTTTTTTTGTTTAATTCATTAAATGATAGAATTTCAGGAATTGTAATGCATGATGTGTTACAACAATAATGGCACACCTAAGCCCTAAAATTCAAACTAAAAGTTACCACTGTAGAAAACCTGAATTTTCTTAATGTGGCTGTGTTCTACATTTCTCCCTTAGGAGTATCCCTAACATTACCAGCTGGATAGTGAAGGATATATTGGAGCAGACAACAGCTCCCATCTGGCATCAGGCATCTGTGTTACCTTTCAGATAGTGTAATTATTGGAAATACATCTACCAGAGGGATTTGAATATGAAAGAAATCTAGAAAAAAACTCACTTTTATGTAAAAAATGCAAGTTAGTGAAGTGCATGTTTGTAAAATTTTGCTTTAACATTTCTTCCCAAAATATGACTGATAATCTGCCATGATAACCAAAAAGCAGAACAGACCATACATATAAAATAGGAAGCCAAAAGCTGCTCATTAAATAAAAATGTTGAGCTCCTATGATCACTGTGTAACTGTCTGTAGAGGAAATGCACCACTGATCTTACCTGCTCTTCTAGCAGCTCTATCATAAGTCTATGCTGAATTATAGAAATACACACAAAAAAGGAAAATTCTAAGTGGAAGTTGAGCCCATGGAGGTTAAGTGCAGGATGTCTACACAGATGGACTTGTCTTAAGCTTCTCTCTCCCATGCCCTACCACTGAGTCATGAATAGGTTCATCCCAGGAACCACACAACTGTATCCTGTCACCTTAGAGATGTGGGCATTTGGGGAGATGTGGGAACAGACGTGGCTGTCACTCTAGACAGAAGTGATGCCCCAGGCTGGCTTGGCATACATCTTCTGCCAGAGATTTCTCTATTGGATGACAGCGCTGTGTTAGCAAAAGTTGCGTGCTTTGCCCAGGCTCACAGGTCCACCCAGTGGTGCTCCCCAGCCTGAGAAAACAGCTCCTATGGACAGCAGGGCTTCACACTGCTCCAACAGAAATGAAGCAGTGCCCCTGAACCTCACCCCTCTCCTTTATTAAACAGAGTATATGCACAGAGTGTAAACAATCGAATTCACCAGGGAAATGATTTTCTGTATCACTTAATTTTCTACAGCCTCTCCTTCCAGAGGCCTGAAAAGGCTAGTATTGAGCAAACAGGCAAAAATAATTAACCTCTCTCACCTTCCAACTGATCAGCTGTGGCCATCCTCCCTTTTATCTGGCTACATGGAATAGGTTCATGGAACAGCTTTTCTATAGTTTACCACTGGTCACTGCATGAGACATTATGAGATCTACTGATGCAGAAAGAGCTTATAATTAACTATCTGAGATCTTAAAAAAAATCGAGCTGAAGGGTCAGAGATGAGATCTCAGCCCTTACCACATGTTTGGGGAAAATTACCAGCTCAGTGACAGAGCCCAGCCTCCTGCTAGTAACAGTCTACTCTAGAAGGATTTAACTCTTAGCCAATATTTTTCACATGAAAATTCTGTTGCTGTACTCCAATGAAACAGCTTGAATGAATGCAGTTTTGCCTTTCTAGTAACCTGATTGCAGAGATTTATAAATATTCACAGGTAATAGGTGATGCAGGTCCCAGAGTAGCTGTCTGCCTCTAAGCACTTTTTAACATTATTAAATAAAGCAGCTGTGAAGATGGTTTCAAACTTGTGTACA
This sequence comes from Dasyornis broadbenti, assembly GCA_013397935.1. Classification (NCBI taxonomy): domain Eukaryota; kingdom Metazoa; phylum Chordata; class Aves; order Passeriformes; family Dasyornithidae; genus Dasyornis; species Dasyornis broadbenti. The sequence goes on along the minus strand of VZRN01004072.1, from coordinate 13,416 downwards.
AATAATTTTCTCAAGATAACACTGTTCTCTCCATACATGAAAAATGACATGAGACTTTTTGTTCTGGACAAAACCTTCTGCAGATTTTGACCAATGAATTGTGGAAATAGTCAGGAAGTGTTTTACAACAACTGCTTGTTAGAAAGTCAGTGCTCTTCCATGGACTGTTCTGTGTTATGAGCAAGACCTTTGCTTCCAATGCTGACGTAGGAGTTCTTGTAACTCTTCTGCCCCCAGTTTTTAGACAGAGAAAAGGCAGAAGAGATTGGAGGTCACATAGACTACTGTGTTGCAAGTGAGATTTTGTTCAGTGATGTCATACATCTTACATTCAGGGATTGCACTGAAGGGTTTTTAAGGGAGAGAAGAGTGTTCCTAAAGTGAAGGAGGAAGCAAAGCTTTGCTGGGCTTCACAGGTGGCACTGCTTTCTGGAAGTAAAAAGCATGACCCCAGCAAGTGAGAAGTTAATCTTCACCAGGTGACCAAGGAGACTGGTCTTCCTGTGGGTGTATCAGAGGCACTGTCTGCAGATCTTAGGGAGGCGGTCTTGGAGAAAGAGAGGGTGCCAGTGCTGATTTGCGGGATTTGATATTTAGGCATGTCAACTAACATCAGGACATAGAGACCTGTTACCCAAACTATGCCAATGAAAATTGGATGGGTAGCCTGTTTATTAGATTTTGGGGACTGTGAGGACCAGAGTAATCTCACCAGTTAACCCTGCTTGCTCTACAGACAATGACTTTTTACTCTGCTATTGACTGACCTAGATATATTAACTATAATCCTTGAGCCCACTGAGTCAAGGACTCTTGAAGCCTACATTCAGCCTGCATCCAACTGCTCTGTGTCTGAGGTGCCTGGGGTTTTACTTCAAAAGCAGTCAACCTCAAAGAAGTTTGGCTGCTGTTCCCTCAAAATTCAGAACACTTCTGCTCTGTGTGGAAACACAAGCATACTGTTCCCCATCTTTACAGTTAAAACTGATCCAAATTATGAACACTTTACAGACAATTTACTTGTCTCTTTTCAACATTTTTCTCTTGAGTATCCCCATACATAATTTCCTCTGTTACAGTCTTTATGTATACCTGTTTTCGTCTGCTCTCTTCAGATCAGTGCACCTACTAATTCATTTGTGTTGCCACTCAACTGAACTTGAACATAAAAGGAATGAGAGTCCAGTGTTGTTAATATTAAATCATCTGCTGTACAGCTAGTTATCTTGCCATAAACAATTACTCCAGAACTGTTTGACAGACATAGCACAGCTACTAGTTCAGTGGTAGGTCACAGACGCTGGGGATCTGCACAAAAAAACGCATTAGGAAGAAATAATTAAACTTCTACATACTACTGAGGTCTACAAGTTGTACTTCTGTGAGAAAGAAATGGCCAGCCAAGTAAAACCCCACGAAATACAAAGATGCATTAAGATTATGCTAAATAACATGGAAATCTAGTGGTTCTTCAGTAAACATTCATGTTCATCCACACCTGGAGCTCACCAAAACTTCAGAAAACAAAGGAATGCACAATATACAAACAAAAATCTCCAGTGGGAACTGAAGGAATTCAGCTACCTAGCTAGCATTCTGATTGCTAGGGTGGGACACAGCTGAGCCAAAGCCTTTTGCAGACAAAGTGCTGAACAAGACAGATAAGCTAACCCTAGAGGAGAGTGACAGTAACGGTGACGTTCCTTTTTTTTTTTCACTGTGGTGGAAGCTCAGGAAAATGGCCACATACAATCCCTACAGATCTGCAGAACTGTATCTCAGTGAAAGAAATTCCTCTAAAGCAACTTGGCATCACTGTTGTAGAGCTGTTTTAAGTACCTGCATGTCCAACACAACTGCTGCATTTCAGAGGCACAGCACACTTAATGGTTATGGGAGGCACTCATGAAACACACATTCCCATCAAAATACAGCTTTTCATTTTAGAGGCTCCACAGTCATAGAATTGCAGAATTATTTAGACTTAAAAAGGCCCTTAAGGTCATCAAGTTCAATTGTTAACCCAGCACTGCCAAGTCCACCACTAAACAATGTCCCTGAGTGCCACTTCTAGAAGCACATCTTTTAAGTACTTCCAGGGACAGTGATGCAGCCACTTCCCTAGGCAGCCTCTTCCAATGCTTGACAAGCTCTTCTGTGAAGAATTTTTTTCTTATTATCCAGTATAAACCGCTCCTGGTGCAACTTGAGGCATTTCCTTTCATCCTATGGCTTCTTACCTGGGAGAAGAGACTGATCCCTACCTCACTACAATATCCTTTTCAGATCATTGTGGAGAGCCATAAGGTATCCCTGCTGTTTCTTTTTCTCTAGGCTAAACAACCCTCATTCCATCAGTCAGTCCTCATAAGCCTTGACACCTTTCAGGATACATCCCTAAATCAGCAACAAGGCTTCGATATGATCACATGACTATTTGGTTAATTAACTCAAAACTCCATTAAGCTTCAGAAAAGCGCCAATTTTGAGCACTCCTGTGGTTTCACTTAAATACTGCTCTCAACCTGAGCATTCCATCTGGTCTCCCAGCCCTTCATCACAGCAGTCCAGTCAGTAGCATGGATGGAGAATTGCACCTTGCTGCTTGATGGAGGAGTCGTACAACAAACGATTTTGTACCCTGCCTAAAAAGTACAACTGTGAGGCAAACAGCACACAAAGATGTTGCTGCCACTAGATGGCAAAAAGTGCACACGAAAAGCAGTAACACGTTTATGAGAGCACAAGTAATGGTCTCATCACTCAGTGGAGTTTATTCCTGCACTGGGCAACAGAGGCAGGAAGGCAACAGGGCAGCACTAAAGCCCTGCCTGAGTATATGCCGTGCCTTTTGAAAAGCTGCGTTGTATCCCAACGCTGTCTAATTCTCCACCTCCCATTGCATCGAGCTGTGTTTTAAAGCNCTTTGCTATTTTGGGTGCCTCTCTTCATTCCAAGCAGGCAAAAAAACCAAAAACAAAACAAACAAACAAAAAAAACTGGTTGCAGCTGGGCCTCCAAAGGCGGTTCAGGGAAGCTTTAAGGGCAGTGTTCAAGAGAGTTCAAATATCTGAGTGCAAGAGACTATGAAGCTCTGAGGACAGTGAAACAGGAGGGGACATAGGAAAATCCTTAGTCATTTGAAAGTATTTACTCCACAAGTCTTGTTGTTGACTTGTGGAGTGATTATGGGACACACTATATGATGTGAACAGAGACTTCAGTAACACAAAATGACCTCACCCATGCTGAGCCTGGGGACAGGCAACACTGGGAGTCACTTGGGAAAACACTGGCACCAAACACTCATTACCACAATGATCGTGTTTGTTAAGTTTTCTTTTCCAAACATACTGGGGAACAAATGTCTCAACATACTTCTCCCCCATATGTACAGCGTCATGTCCTTTTAACACTAGGCTGCGAAGTGACTCGTACTGTCATTGCACCTGTGTGATGGCTTCTTACCTGGTCCCTGAGCGCTGAATGACTACAGGGCTCACTGACTACAGGGCTCACTACGTCCGCGCGCCCGCCGAGGCCGCCCTCGCGCCTGCGCAGCTCCGCCATCACCCGGCCGCGCCCTCCCCTGCCCGCGCCGCAGCCTCTGTGACGGCCCCTGGCACAGCCCCGCGCGCGCCATAGGCCATTGTGACGCCGCAGGTGCGTGGCGGGCGCGGTTGCGATGGTGACTGGAGCCGGCGGTCAGAGCTGCCGAACCCGCTGTAGGAGCAGCAGCTCGTCCCGCGCTGGGAGCACTGCGCGTCTGTGCCGCCATCTCGGAGGCTCCTAGCCGCAGCCACTGCGCGGGGCGACCTTGTCAGCCTTGTGGCTGGTGCCTGTTCCCACCCTCTTCATTTCACTGTCCTTGTTCTTGTCCCTCGTCCTCGCCGTTTACTCTTCCTCGCCTCGTCCCTCATCTCCATCCACATCGGGGGCCCAGCAGCCCGCCGGGCGCTTCCCGCTGCTGCCCCCCGGGCCCCGGGCCCCCCCCGCCTGCAGGGCCATGTCGTGGCACACCCTGCAGAAGAGGGTCGGCCGGCTCTTCGGCAGACAGCGGCAGCAGTCGCCACCCAGCAGCCCGTCTGGGGAGCCCTGTGCCGCCGCCACCGGTGCTTCCGAGCCCAATGAGAAGGTCCGGGGCAGGCTGCACCGCGCGGCTGCCCGCGGCGACCTGGCCTGGCTGAGGCGGTGGCGCTGGTGTTGGAAGAGGGTCGGCATCGACGGGCGAGACCAGCAGAGGCGGTCAGTTCTGTGGGCCACTGATGGGATGCCTTGGCTGCTTCTGCAGGCGCTGCCGCGGGAGCGTCTGAGCCAAGTTCCACTGGTCCTCGGCAGCCCTCTCTTAAAGGGCAAGGCAGAACGAGAGTATTAGCATGCCGCAACCAACCCCCGTGGCAGCTTTGGATGCCATGTGGAAGCAACCGCTCTTACGGCCGTGTGTGGGATCACGTTCCAGCTAATGGCTTGGAAAGCGAGATTTGTCCTGTCAGCTGTGAGGGTGAACTCTAGAGCTTTTCATGGCTTGTAGCTGTCGGGTTGGCTCGAGTGCTGTTGGGAAGGCATGCTGCTGGCCTGCTGCTTTGCCGTGGTCTCTCTGCAGGGCTGTTTCACTGCTGCTCAGACTTTTTCCATTTCCTTCTGCCCTATGGCTAATCAGTGCAGGACTGCAGCAGCAGCAGCAAGTGGGAGAAACAGAATCCAGGCACGGTCCCCAGGGCTGGGTAAAGACACAAATTTGTTTCATGCTTTGTCTGTGTTGAGACCATCTGTTTAATATTTAGGACACCTCTGCATCTTGCTTCTGCAAATGGCCATGCAGATGTCGTCACATATCTAGCAGGGAAGAACTGCCAGCTGAACCTTGCTGATGACTTCAAAAGAACTCCGCTGATGAAGGTATGAGAACTGTGTTCTGATCTTGTTAGTGGGGCTTATTGATGGTGCATTACAGGAGAGGTGTCTGGTAGGATTCTTTACACAGAAGGGCCATAGAGATGTGTGTTGTTATCAGCGTGGCTTAGGTCTCTGTTAGCTAATCTTCTTGAAGATGTCCTTCTATCCCAGCATTCAGGAGATGAGCAAGTTCTGGCAGAGTGAGACAAAATCGTTGAAAGTCTTCCCCTTTTTTGTGTTTTGTTTCCAGGCAGTACAGTGCCAGCAGGAAAAATGTGTGGCTATTCTGCTAGAACATAGTGCCGACCCAAATCTGCCAGATGTTGATGGCAACACTGCCCTTCACCTGGCTGTCCTCTCTGGTAATACTACTGTAGCAGAGCTGTTACTTGAGCATAATGCCAGTAGTGATGCTCAGAACCAGGTAACCTTGGCGTGTGGGTAAAGCTGCTCTTTCAAACAGGTACAGAACTTGTCCCTGTTTTTTAACAGAGATTCTCTCCCCTTTCAGGGGGGATATACGCCCTTAAGTCTTGCTGTCTTCAAACAGCATGAGGAGATGCTGGAGTGTCTTCTGAAAAAAGCAGCTGGCAGGCATGCTGCAGAGCAATGTGAAAGGTGAGGGGGTTTGTCAAAACAGTACACACACCTCCTCAGTTGTCAACGAGTGTGACTGAGGAGAGGCCTGGGAATGAGCTTAGAAAAAGAAGGAGCCACATGGAAGGAATTCCCCATGTGACTGGCAAAGCAGGTCTGCTCTTGGCTGCTCACAGACCTTTGGTACTCCTGTACTTTGCCCACTGAGGACTGCCAGAAAGTGTTGTCTGTGATGCCTTCTTCCCATACAGACCCAGACCCACTGGGAAATTTGCCATTAGCTCAGCAAAAGGCATAGTTGGTGCATTAAGTGGTATGAATGGGAGCATTGGGAGAAGGAGAAGCAACTTGTCCGAGGATGCATGACGGGTTCCAGCCACACGTAAAGAGAAAATGTCTTGCTGTGTAGATGGTCAGGCAGTTGAACAGCTCGCCCAGGGAGTTCATGTAGCCACATCCATCGGGATTTTGAAGAGTAGTGGAAGGAGCACTGAGCAGCATGGCCAGACCTCGTAGTTGAGGCTGCACTGGGGTTCGGTTGACCTGGAGACCTCCAGAGGTCCCTTCTAAGCTGAATTCTCCAAGGCTTCCATGTATTTGGCTTTCCTTTCACTGTGCTTGTAGAAAAGGAAGAAAGAGTTGATTTGGGAACAAGCAGGGAAAGAAAACAATGCAGAATTGGACATGCTTCCTATCAAATTTTCAATTCTTTAGGTCCGCTCGTTCAGTTACTACAAGCCATGAGTCTCATGTGGAGGAAGACAAGCTGCATGTGCAGGAGGAGTTGGAGAGTGTTGAAGCTGAGGTATGGAAATCCTGTCCCTACAGGAATAAATTGATTGGTGCCTGATGCTTTCCTGTCCATTGTGAAAAAGGACAGAAGAGTATCCAGGGAGCCAGCAGGAGAGAGACCTAAGGAAGTGGTGGTGACATCAGGCTTTGATCTGCCTCTGTCCCTCCTGCCTGCATCCCCCCCATGCTGAGGTAGAGCTGCCTATCCTCAGGGATTCACCACTTCCCGGTCAGGGGCCTGGGGTGCCTCTCTCTGCTCTACATTCGAGGTCTTCCTGATTTAAGAGCCCTCCCCAAGCACACTGGCACAATTCCCAACTCCAGAGCAGGTCTGCCTGCGCAGTTCACCTGGGAGTCTGCTGAAACAGTGGTCACCAGGATATAACGGCTGCCATCCCTCCTGGCCCCACCACACCGAGCCAGAGCAGCGTCTCCTCTGGCATCCACCGCTTCCCACTCAGGGAGCTGGGCACCTCTCTCAGCACTGCACTTGAGCTCTCTGTCACTTCAGAAACCTCCCCATGCTGCCCTGGTGCCACGCTGTGCTCTAGAGCAGGTCTCTCAGGAGCAGTTTTCCTCTGACTCTTCCAAGACACCTTCTTTCCTTAAGAATAAAAACTTTTCACATTATGCTTTCATGCAGTAGCAAACAAGTGAATACAAAGAGCATCATCACAGGGGCCCAAAAGGGTCAAAGGAGTAGTGTCAATGTTTATAACCGGGCTGTAGGAAATCTGTGGAGGGATGGGAGAGGCCACTGTAGAAGATGAGGAAGTAACACAGCTTGTGATTATTTGCTAGTAGAAGCAAAGCTCTGAAGGTGCTTGAAATGATTGCAGTTCTTTGGGCAGAGGGTAGGCACAGATACATACAACACGTGAATCCCTGGGCAGCACCTGAGTCCTCTGTATAAAAGCTCACCTGACAACTGTGGATTCTTACTGTGATTTTACAGTTGCAGGAGGTCCAAGGAAAGTATCTTCAGTCTGAGCATATTCTTCATGACCTGAAGATTGCCTTGGATGATAGACAAGAAACAGCTGCTCTCCTGAAACTGCAGGACCAGCTGTTGGCATCTTTGAAGACTAACAATGCTGTGAAACGACTGGAAGAAGAGGCACATCGGTAAGAGAACAATACAGTGGGGCAAGGTGACTGTTGCTTGCAGGGATTGGTGGAAACCACAGGATAGATACTCTGATTTTGAACGACACATTTCGTTTCAGTTCTGTAACTTTATGCTCTTTATTTGGGATTAGTGCTTAGCAATAAGACTTGTATTCTTTTTTAAGCCTCGAAATTAAAAACATCAGATTGGAAGCCATGGTCCAGCAACAAAGCAGTAGGATTGAAGTCCTAGTGAGAAACCTGCAAGCGTCTGCCTCAGTAAGCTAGTCATAAATTTCCCTTTTGGTGACTCCTGAGCCTAGTTACCTATTTCTGTGGGCAAATCTTAAGGTGAGGTTTTCTGGCATTTTCCTGAATAGAGGCTGTTCAGGAAGCAGATGAGGATCTGGCTTTAGTAGCAACAGGCCTTGGAGTAGCCTTTCTAGTCTTGAATAGAAGCAGTGAAGTTTTCCCTGCTTCCCCCTGGCAGCATGGGACTGCTCATCTGGAAAAGGAGGAGAAAGGGTTCCTCAGTTTCACAGCTACCTGCTGGTGGCCAGCAGCATATCTTGGTTTGAGTTCACTCTGAAGTCTGGCGTAATTANAAAAGGAAGAAAGAGTTGATTTGGGAACAAGCAGGGAAAGAAAACAATGCAGAATTGGACATGCTTCCTATCAAATTTTCAATTCTTTAGGTCCGCTCGTTCAGTTACTACAAGCCATGAGTCTCATGTGGAGGAAGACAAGCTGCATGTGCAGGAGGAGTTGGAGAGTGTTGAAGCTGAGGTATGGAAATCCTGTCCCTACAGGAATAAATTGATTGGTGCCTGATGCTTTCCTGTCCATTGTGAAAAAGGACAGAAGAGTATCCAGGGAGCCAGCAGGAGAGAGACCTAAGGAAGTGGTGGTGACATCAGGCTTTGATCTGCCTCTGTCCCTCCTGCCTGCATCCCCCCCATGCTGAGGTAGAGCTGCCTATCCTCAGGGATTCACCACTTCCCGGTCAGGGGCCTGGGGTGCCTCTCTCTGCTCTACATTCGAGGTCTTCCTGATTTAAGAGCCCTCCCCAAGCACACTGGCACAATTCCCAACTCCAGAGCAGGTCTGCCTGCGCAGTTCACCTGGGAGTCTGCTGAAACAGTGGTCACCAGGATATAACGGCTGCCATCCCTCCTGGCCCCACCACACCGAGCCAGAGCAGCGTCTCCTCTGGCATCCACCGCTTCCCACTCAGGGAGCTGGGCACCTCTCTCAGCACTGCACTTGAGCTCTCTGTCACTTCAGAAACCTCCCCATGCTGCCCTGGTGCCACGCTGTGCTCTAGAGCAGGTCTCTCAGGAGCAGTTTTCCTCTGACTCTTCCAAGACACCTTCTTTCCTTAAGAATAAAAACTTTTCACATTATGCTTTCATGCAGTAGCAAACAAGTGAATACAAAGAGCATCATCACAGGGGCCCAAAAGGGTCAAAGGGGTAGTGTCAATGTTTATAACCGGGCTGTAGGAAATCTGTGGAGGGATGGGAGAGGCCACTGTAGTAACACAGCTTGTGATTATTTGCTAGTAGAAGCAAAGCTCTGAAGGTGCTTGAAATGATTGCAGTTCTTTGGGCAGAGGGTATGCACAGATACATACAACACGTGAATCCCTGGGCAGCACCTGAGTCCTCTGTATAAAAGCTCACCTGACAATTGTGGATTCTTACTGTGATTTTACAGTTGCAGGAGGTCCAAGAAAAGTATCTTCAGTCCGAACATTGTGTTCGTGACTTGAAGACTGCCTTGGATGAGAAGGAAAGAGAGGCAACCGCTTCTGCCCAGAAGCTGCAGGACCAGCTGCTGGCATCTTCTGAGACTAACACTACCATAAAACAACTGGAGGAACACGTGCAACAGTAAGAGAACAATACAGTGGGGCGAGGTGTCTGTTGCTTGCAGGGATGGGGTGGAAACCACACATTAGATAAACAGTCTTGTTGCATCACAGCAAATCATTATGGTTTTGAATGATACTCTTAATTTTGATTATTTTGCACTGTTGTTGTGGTATTAGTGCTCTGGTAGATTTTTCTAGTAAGACCTGTATTTCTTTTTAAGCACTGAAATGGAAAAGACCAGATTGGAAGCCAGGGTCCAGCAGCAAAGCAATAGGATTGAAGCACTATGGAGGGAGCTGCAAGCGTCTGCCTCAGTAAGCTGGTCATAAATTTCAATTTGGTGACTCCTGAGCCTAGTTACCTATTTCTGTGAGGAAATTTTAAGGTGAGGTTTTCTTGGAGAGCCAGGGGTAGCTCAGTTCTTGCATTCTCCTGAATAGAAGCTGCTCAGGAAGCAGATGAGGATTTGTATTTCATAGCAACAGGCCTTGGAGTGGCTTTTCTAGTCTAGAATAGAAACAGTGAAGTTTTCCCTGCTTCCCCCTGGCAGCATGGGGCTGCTCATCTGGAAAAGGAGGAGAAAGGGTTCCTCAGTTTCACAGCTACCTGCTGGTGGCCAGCAGCATATCTTGGTTTGAGTTCACTCTGAAGACTGGCGTAATTATGTAGCTGAAAAAGTCAAAGCACACCTCATATGCTCAGTGAAATCTCCGTGTTCTTGGATCCCCATTTCCCTGGGCCTCAGTGTCACAGCTGCCGCAGAAGCTTGCAAGTGCAGCTGAAGAAATACCTACATCCAAAGCTTCGCTGGCAGTTACTACAAGCCATGAGTCTCATGTGGAGAAAGGCAACCTGTGCTTGCAAGAGGAATTGGCTAGGGTTCAAGTAGAGATATGGAAAGCCGGTGCCTATAGGAATCCAGCTGTGGATGCCTATCTCTTCCTGCACATGCTGAAAATGGAATTCACAATATGCCACGAGGCAGTAGGAGAGAGATTTAAGGAAGTTACCGATGATCCTTTGCTGCAATTCATGCAGCTCGTGAAACCTTCAGCCTTCTGTGCTTCTCCTCTTCAATGTTGCAGTAGCTTGTTGGTTGCAGCTTTGTCACAGCTTGCCCCTGCGGCCCTTCTCTGGAAGAGAGGGGAGGAACATTGCTGTGGCTGCAAGAGGAAGATTAGCCCCTGAACCGTGTCTCAGTCATGAGTTGAAGAGGAGGCACTTCAGATTTCGCTGTTTTAAACAGCATTGCTACTGCCCAGGCACAATGAGGGGAGGTGACACAGGAAAAGTTCTGTAACCCGTTGCTCACAGGTAGCTTTTTCAGCCCATCTTCCTGTGGGGACCCAGACATATTCTTCCCTGAAGTGCCTTATAAATTATTTTAAAAGTCTAAACTTTTCTACTTCTTTCAGGGAGTATTTTCAAGTGTTTTCTCTGCTTGTTTCCAGTAGGTGATAAATACAGCCTCCATGGCCAACCCCTTTAGCAATTTTAACAAAATTTACTGCCTTTCGATCCTTCTTGGTTGCATTTTGTATTTGGGTTTTTTTTCATGTACCGGTTACTGAACTTTTACAGCAGCTGGACATGGAGTCTGAAAGAAGCATGCAGCTGGAAGCAAAAAATTGGGATTTACAAGAAGAGCTGTTCACCCTGCGTAGGAAATGTGAAGAACTGGAGAAGAGCAAATGCCAGCTGGAAGAACAGGTGGCGAAGCTCCAACATCATTTGGAGAATAACATGGTGGAACACAGCCAGATAGAACAGTATAAAAGGGAGGTAGAAGAACGAGCAGACAAGTCTATAAGAGAAAAACTATTACAAGTCAATCTGTTTTTGCAAGTAAGTGACTTTCTGATGTGTGTCTTGAGGCACTATGTAAGCTTTTTTTGCGGGCATCATTTCTTAGAGCTTTGCTTTTGGTGCCCAGTTCTGTGTGTTAGCACTCTACTTTGTCTGTGCAAAAGCGCAATGGGAGAAGGGAATATGATTGGGCAGGAGTGCTCTCATGGTATGTAATGTGCAGGCAGTATCAAAAGCTTGCCCCAGGTACGTTTCCATTTTGCAGTGCTTGGGGCTGTCTTTGTCCACTGCTCTGGTTCTCACTGTTCGTGCTTGAAGAGGTTTTGCACCTTCCAGCTGTCATGGCCAGACCTACAGGTCTGGCTTTGTCCTTGTTGGGGGGAGAGTGCTCAGAAGAGAATCAACTGAAGTTGCAGGTGTGGAGATAGGGTGGCGGTGAGGCATCCTGCTGATGTCTTTCAGGAATCCTGTTCTCCATGTCCTGTCCTACAGAGATAGTGTAGGTTTGATTGGTAGCTTTCATTAGTAGCTTTGAATGGTAGTACTAATGTGGGCTTCTTCCTGGGTGAAAAGAAGTATTTACCCTGGTGGTAAATCTGCCTTGATTGCTGATGCTAGTG
>VZRN01004071.1:216241-450498 GCA_013397935.1 Dasyornis broadbenti | reverse complement strand
AAGGGAAGGGAAGGGAAGGGACCCAAACATTTGTTGCATATGAAAAGTTTCTCTGTTTTATACCCTGCATGGGCTGTTGAAGTTTATAGCAGATGGACAAAGAGCATATGTGAATCATCATACAGATCATATTTATATTGCCTAATGCTGAGCTTGGTTTGTTTGGTATTAACAACAACTCATGGCTTCCTTTCCTATAATGCTGGTTTATTTTTAATAAAATTTCATCATTTTAATTGCATCATTTCAGCCAAGCATTCTCCTAGGATGGAGTCAAGGGTAAGGAGGGAAAACTCTGTGAAATGCATTTCAGATGTTCTCCCTTCCCTTCTTCAGGGTTGTTTGGTTTTTTTCTCATTATAAATAAATAATAAATAAATACATAAATAAATAAATAAATGTTAGATGTCCACCAATTCCTTTTTACAAAAATAAGGCAAGAGGCTGAGAAATTATTCTCAGAATAATCAGAAAAAAATAAGGCTGAGAAATCTGGGTTTTCCAGAGCTGTCATCCTGATGTGCTTGGCATGCCATAGTGAGAGCTGGCAACAAGTACCAGCACAGAAATTTAGCATCCAAAGATGTTTTAAGATCACTAGAAAGAGCAGCTTTGCCATTCTTTGTGGTGATAGTGTTTGAAGAAGTGTATGGGGCAATTCAGAGAAAATGTGGAAAAGCACACAGAAGACAGGGGGCTTCAGCGACTTTGACGGGACTGGACCCAAGTTTGTTTGTAGGCATTTGGGGCACATCACATGAGGATGGTTCTTCTCACTTGTCAGTCAAAGATAAACCTTTGGTGATAGCAGAACCTCCTCAGTTGCAAATGTAAAGCTGGCAAGGGGCTACGTGCACTTCCAGCTACAAGTAAGGACCTCATCTGTGCTGCAGGAATACACTAGAAGGCATCAACCACAAAAGTGTAGCATAGCAGAGATGGCTGAACATCAGGACACAAAACAGTCATTATTCAAAGGCTCACCACAGTCTGATAATATGGATGTGATGGCCTTAGCAGATCCTTATCAGATCCTGCAGATCCTTAGGAGATACCTGCAGAGCCTCCCTTTGTATTCCTGGTATTGGGTTTGGCTGCAGAAAGTAAAAACATGTAAGGAGCTGTGCTGCTTCAAAGTTTTCACAAAGAGACTGCTGGAACCAGTGTGCTGAGGCTCTGATTATACAGAGGTGAGCAACTAGGTCCCAGCATCTTGGTTAGAATTCAGGGTACGTCATGCAACATCTTTGGAGGGGCATTTTGAGCCCTTTCTCAAAACCAGGCTCATCATGTTTACAAAATTTTTGAAATAACTCCTGAACAACTCAAAACATACTGGACTTCCAGCCTCAGCAGCTGAAATGCCCACAGAGAGTGAAAAGAAAATCCATGACAACCTTTCAAGGTGTCTTAGAGCTGCTCTGAAAGGCCTATTCTTGAAAATGTTCTGTCTTCAGATATTTTTGCACTAACACAAAAGACAGGAACTAGGAGAACATCAGTTTTTGCCAGTTCATCCTACGATACTGAGACAGGATCAAGACTCCCTCATGCCAGACTACTGGTTAGTTAATACCAATGACCTGGGAATTGCAACCTGCGTCTAAGGGTGATGAGGAGTGATTTTCCATTGGTCATGGGAAGAGATGGACGTACAGGGTAATTAAGAGGTCTTTCAGACAGATGTTCACCTAGACAATAGTGGAGCTTCCAGGTCCTGGTATGCAGTGTCTCCTTACCTCTGTTCCTCTCTCAAGTCAGGCTTCAGCTTGTTTTTCCTAATTTCCCTAATTTGTGCCAACAGGAACTATGAAATCAGTTTGTCTCCTACAGCAAGGCCTGGTCTATCACCTTCTTTCTAAGAGACAGACATGGGAAGCAAAACCAAGTACCTTTAATCTCAAAAGCCCAATCAATGCCCATTTCTTCCCCTCCATTACACAGATGTCAAACCAGCTGTGGCAAAAACAGAAAACGGGCTTTGCATTATGTCCATCTGTTAGGCAAATCATGGAGTAGAAAGACCACATTTGGGATCTTTTTTCTTTTCGGTGCTGTCAGTCAAATAAAACAGCAGGTCCCTAAAATAGTTATGAATAACCATTAGCAGGAGAAGACTTTGAAAATGTTCCTTATTTATACAGTTGCTGGAGGGTCTAAATCCTGTTACAGCTTAGAAAAATCCACCTATTTCATTAAGGTTTCAACTCAGCTTGGGCAAGGGCTCTGCAGCACAGGATAATAGATAAATGTCATGCCACATGTATACACATTTTCTTCCAAAGCTGTTTTCAATTTCTCTTTTCAGGCATGTTTTGCGCTGATGGTTCCCTTTGCTGGCTGTGTAAGTACAGCTTCAGCACGTCTTTGAAAACTTTCCAAACAGAAAGCTCATTCATGTTCTCAAACTCTGATATGAGTAACAGTCTGCAGCCATGTACCTTAGGAGCCATAAGCAGACTAAACTGGATTGGAAAAGCTCCTGTCTCTCTTCCCACTTCTTTTCATGGACTATTATTCGGGAGAATCACGGGGTTTGAAAGCAATGGCAGAAAGGCCCTGGAGAGCCTGAATTTAGCAGCCTCAGTCATATTTGTTTTTTCTGCTACCACTTCACTGCCCATATCACAAACTAAATCCACAGTGTTGTAATCAGGACTAATACATGGATTTCACCAGCAGAGCTGGGCTCTCTCAAAGAGAGGGTATTCTAGTAGCCTAACACATGGTGGAACTGCTCACCTCACCATGTCCTTGCTGGTAGGACAGCTCTCAGATACATTGCATGACCTTCAAAGGCTTCCCACTCAGGCTGCTGCTAGCAGACATGTCCTCCAGCTGGGATTTAGCCTTTGGTCCGTGGCAGAAAGCAGCTTAACAAAGAATCATAGAATCATAGATTCACAGAATGGTTTGGGTTGGAAGGGACCTTCAATGAGGAGGGATATCCTCAACCAGATCAGGTCTGCGTGTTGCCCATGCACTTGCTGGAGCAGAATCTAAGACTTCTCAATACCTTGCAGCAGATTAGTCCTAAAACAACTAATTCAAAGCCCTTGAAAATACTTCCCTGCTATGGTCTATCTCAGACGGAAGTGGCACTCAGAGATGATGCAAGGCAAAACAACAAGAAACATGAAGCATGCCCTTGATGCTGATGATTTTTGGATGCATTTAGCCTGAAGTGCAAGCAGAGACAGCTGTGCTGATGCCTTGCAGACAGCTCATGCTGCCAAGCATGGTAGCCACTCCAAAGTGGCAAGCTTGGTATTTCCTGTGTCTTAGGGGAGTGACCTGAGGGAAGTTTATTTGTCATGATTTGTTTTTGTCCTCTCATCTTGACTGAGCTTTCCCCTAGAAAAACAAACTGCTATCCCTTTCCCCCTTTTTAAAATTCTATCATAGCAAAAAAGCATCCAGAATTAATTTTATCAGATCATTAATACATAGCATGGATGGGTGAAGGCAGAGGCCACAATGCAGTGCCCCCTCTTGGGCACATATTAACAGATTCAAAGCCCCCAAAAAGAATCTTTTAGAGGATCTACGTTCATTAGGTAGCACTGAAAGCAACAGCAAACATTGGGAAATCCTGGCAAATGTAGGAAATGGGAGCTGCCATTTCAAACTCACTAAGACATTTTCATGTTTCACGTCAAATGTTTTCTTTCGTATTGCCTCAACTCAATTTAAAAAAAAAATGCAGGAAAAAGGGGGAAAAAATCACCTAGTAGACAGAAAGAGAATGCACCAAAAATTAATTTTCTTTCACCCACCAGAGATCTGCTGATGCTCTGATGGCCCTGCCTAGCTCTTTCCCACTTGCTGAATTATGTGTGAGAAAGCACAAGGAAAACTAGATCTTGGGGATTAAAAAGCACTGGTCACCATTTATAAGAATGCAGAGCAATTTGGAGTACCTCTAAGTTTTGTGGTGACCATTCTGAGGTTTCTTGAAGTTATTTTAAACTTCACATGATTGACTCCTTCCCTTTGCCACATCTTGGGCAGGGCAGTCAGAGATCTTACAAACACTGGCTCCATTTCACCTTCTTTCAAACTCCCTTTTTTTTAATACAAACCATAGCAGGGTGCTTCAGTAACAATCTTCAGATGTCTTTTTTTTTTCAGCATTGGCTACTTTAGAGCTTCTTGTAGCTATTTTCATGGCATCTGGTACTGATCTCAAGCAGAGACACAACAACAAATTTGCTGGAACACAGCTCTGGTGTGGAGTGGTCTGGAATTAGAGATCTACTCAAGTGTTCTTTGGTACTGATCCTGTTCCTGAAAACACCCAGGCTTTCCTAGTTCCTAGCCTGGAAAGCTGCACCAGGAAAGGAAGCAATAAAAAAAGAAAGAACAGGGGGTTTGCTTCCTTGGTGGGCTTGGGATAGCTGGGAACCACCTCTATTTGCTTGTGCTTCGGGAGAACCACAAATCTTCCATTTGTGGAAACCATCACCTATACAATGACTGATAGTTACAATTTTTCCACACTCCATTTCACTCTTCTTTTCCCCCCAGATTTTAGACACCAGCCACACCTATATAAGCAATATAAAGAGTTTCAGGCATTTCTCAGTTTGGAGAAGTAGAAATCAGGGGGAAATACTCTATGTATTAATAGTATATACAGTCTCCCTACATTTGTAGCTCACCTGTGGAGGTCTATGGTAACAGATAGGTACTTCAAGACTATTATCTATGTCACTTTTTAAATAAAAGAATACTTTTAGTTTGCTAATTTAAGTGCATGAAAACCGTCAGATGACTTGCACTCTGGAATTGTCTCTTTGTCTCTGCGGACAATGAAGGGAGATTTCTGTGAGTACTTCAGGCTGTAAACTACCCTCTACACATTGAAACTTCAATGTCACTAATGTTACTTTCAGACCCTGCCCAAGCTCTTCCTGAGATCCACTGCAATTCCAAAAGAAGGTTGAGTAACAAGGAAAGACATTGTGCATAAGAGCCCCCTTTATAAAATAACGATGATAATGCTTTTTTTCTCCAGTCCCCTGCTTCTCGTGTCTAGTCATGCTCTTTTTTTTCAGGATGTAGTTCCTTACACACCATGACCTCAACCCTCATTCAGGTAACCAGCTGTTTTTCTAAGACCACTCCTTTGTGAGAACAGTAATGGGGGAAGATATTCCTTGTAATTCCTATTGACCCTTGGCCTGACTTTATTCATGTTCATATCACAAAGGTGATTTGAGCTAACAATGACCAGAAACTGAGTTTAGTGTCTTTTAAGCTCAAGATGTTCAGTGAGGAGCATTTAGGAACATCCTTAACTGTTCCTGTTAAGGAAGATGTGATCTCATAAAAGTTGAAATGAAGTGGAACAGTTTGGGCCATATTTATGTCTTCATAAAGGGATGCTGATAGCACAGCACTACTACAAGTGGTTTTATTGAAACATCACTGCAGCAATGCGTATCAATACCTTACTGAAGAGTATCAATACTCTATTGAAGAGTATCAATACTCTACTTTTGAAGAATGTTGCAAAGAACATGTAAGCGAGGAAGAAACTTCTGCACAAGATTTTTGCTGAATACCTTTGCTGTCCACCTGCATTTTAAGACACACATCTCTTCAGTCCTGAGAGAGTGGTGTATTTCTTGAGCATGAAATGTTGTGCCAATTAGAAGGAAAGTCAAGTCAGAGTCATAAAAAAGAAGGCTGGAGGAATAAGGAGAGGTCATCAAAGTCTTTGTTTTGCCTCAAGGCAGGATCAGCTGCTCCTAAGCCATTATTTACAGATGTTTGTTTTATCTGTTTTTAAGACTACAATTGGTTCCAAAATGACAGCCTCCCCAGGCAATCAACGCCAGTGCTTAACTGGATTTACTGTTAGAAATTGCCTCTCAAGCTTAACGGAGCCCTCCCAGGGCTCCATTTAAGACCATGACTTCATGCCTGGTTCCCTGGTGATATGGAGAAGAGCTCATTCCCTTCCTTTTTACAGTCCATTTTATATAGTCAGACTGCTGAGGGCAACCCTGGATGATCCCTTCTTGCTGCATATTTGATGTCCACTGTCATCTGATGACCCGCCGCAGCTATGTGAGGAACTCCCATACATTCCTGTGGGGCTTATGCTCACTTATGGGATGGTTAAATTCATTTCTTTCACTGTCTTAGTCCTGGCCAGCCTACAGCAGCCTGTAACACCTATTCCCCCAGTGGCCTCAGTGAGTTTCCTGATTCCTGAAGATTTATTCTCACTTCTGAACTGATGCCCCATAAAGACTGTCATTGCCAGCCGCAATCAAACTTTTAACATTTCCTTTGTGCTTCCTGCCCAACACTTCTGCCAATCAGCCCATGCTGTTACTCTGGCTCTTAGCAACATTCACTGAGGACCTGAATGGCCCAATGAGGTTTGTAGCTTCACCCATGTGAGATATTCATATCTTGCAAAAGTCTGAGTTGTCTTCCAGGTAGGTTACCAAACCTGCTCGAAGTCTTCTCCACTTTGGAACTTGGTTAAGCTGAGATGATCCAAAGACCTGAAGCTTCGCAGAATGACTGGTGGGCACATCCAGCAAGAACAGGTGCTCCCTGTGTGCTCTCTTTCTACACTCAACACTCTGCCTGGAGTGGCCATAATTGGACCCTCACATGTTAGCATGTTGTATCTATCATTTCATCCCTTGTCCTGTCTCCCTAAGCACTTCCAAATTCCTTAGACAAAATTCCAACTTGTTTGTCCACAGCCACATCTCTTTCCATGATGGAATACTGAGTTACCAAAACCTTCAGGAATCTCATTACATTTCATGCTGGAAAAAGCAGCCAAGCCTTGCTAGCAGGTCCCAAAGACAGTAATATATGATCTGGGTTGAGGCCAACAGTTGCTCCTGCTTCTCCTCTCTGCAAGGGTTCTCAGAAGGAGACATTTCCAACAAACTATAAATGGCTTGCTATAGCTATCATCTTTCAGAGCAACCACAAAGTATTGTCTCACAGAGAATATAATCCCTTTTCTCCCCCATTCCTCTCCTGTCAAGAGTTTGGTAGCCTTTTGGTGTCAGCCCACACTGCCAGGCAGGAGACTTCCCTCCAGATCACAGACTGCTTCTCTACTTCAAAGGTCAGCAGGGAGTGGGAAGCACAGCAGACCACATTCCTGCAATTTATTTGCCTTGCAGCCTGGTTGCTGCCCTCAGTTTTCCCTGTGAGAGGTATTGGCAGCCCCCTCGAAGACCTCATCTCACACTTGGGCATATAAAATGGCTCCAGAAGAGAAAAGAAGAATATGTTTTGCTCCAGGAAGGTCCCTATCATCTCCTGGGTGATGTAGGTTTTAGACTGCATCTCTCTTTAGCAGGAAATAAAAGCCTGTCCCACGTACCCTTGGTTACACCTACACTCCAACTCATCACTGCCTGGGGCAGTGTTCCTAACAAGTGCTGGGAATGGGATATTCACATGTTCCCGATATAAGAAAACAAGTCATGAGACCCAAATGCAAACCTGGGACAAAAAGACACCACTCAGATAATCCACAGTTTCTGAGGCTCCTCCAGTAAGGTTCAGTTTGATTGCAACTCACTGCATGGAGGTTAAACTACTAGTCACTCTGGTCCTGAAAGAAGACATAAGTCAAAGAGGGGCTTCTGAAGTCAACACCTATTTCTTGTTTTATCTGTTTTAGTGCTGCAGAACATTTATGGGCATGGTGACATGTTCACATGTGATTTGGGATCTAACAGAAGCCAAGAACCACTCTTCGGATTTAACGTATGGATGCAAGCTCTTCCATGCCACATGACCTCAGAGTCACAGGACAGTCTTGGGTACATTGAATTTATTTGCACAGCGACAAACATTGAGTTAAGCCCCTGCTGTTTCAGGTACCATGTCATACAATCATTCTCAGAAATACATGGTGCTCAAGTGCCCAGTTTTCCATTAAAAGAGTGGTTAACTGGTAAGGACCTCTGTAAGCTTCTCAGCAGACCTTTGAGTCTTTTGCTAGAACAAAATTAGTATAAGTTATTTGAAGAAACAAAACCATAAGGAAGAGTTATGGAAGTAAGATATCACAAAATCCTTAGATTCAAATCTTACTTCTGACTCTTCTATTTAGCTCAGTATCAGCACACAAATTTATGTTTTGAGTGCATTATAGCAAAACTGGTGTATTCCTTCTCATTTGTATTAACACATCTGTCTGGTAGCAATTAAGTGATTAAAAATACCGCCAGACTCCTGAAACATGGCTCTTCCAACCTTCACCTTCTTGCCATTTTGCTCTGGTTGGTGGTTTCCCTCCTGAAGAGCACAAACCACATCAATGGCTGGGATTTTCTAGTTTATCCCTACTTTTTCATAGAACTTTTGATCAAATCCAGATGACCATGACATGAATGTCCCAGACTTGACTGAAGGTTCCATCATGCTTGCCAAGGCACAGGGACATAACAAAGTGACAGCCTTTACCCTTAAGAAGTTTTATAAAACAGCACTGGTCAGTGGAAGGTGCATGGAAAGAGAATAACTGCAAAACACCATTATTACTTGTGCTAACCATCAGTTAAGGCAACTCTTCTGAGGACATCTGCCATGGGAGACGGTGTGTGTGTTCATGTGTGGGCATGCATGCCAACGGTGTTATAACCAGATGCTCAGAGGTGAGATTCACGTCTTCAAAGCTCACGCGGATGCTTAAGCCTCACCAGGCTTTGACTGCATCTTCTGCTGTCGCTCAGCCTCTTTCTCTCCACTCATCTTCCATGCCAAAATCTGGGCAATTGATGGTTGCCAAGCATGTGATAAAAATATCTGCCTGCCAGAAAAGCACACGTATGGGGTTTGCTGCTGCTTCTCCATGGAAGCTGGCATACTTCAGAGCTTGGAAGGGCTTCCCAGCTCCTCACTGCCCTTCCACTGTTCACTTCTACCTCTGCACCCCTGAGCTTTGCACTGCCCTCCATGGCAATAGCAGTTTCTCACCACTTCCAGACTCCTTTTTAACCTCAGACAGAGCCCACTTCTCCACATCCCTCCCAAAGAGTATTTCTTGACCTCATTGATCTGTGTGCCATCTACCTTGCTCATTTTCATGGCTCCACAGCAGAAGTCTCCATGCACTGCAGTGAGATAACATGTTCAGCTACAATAATAAAAGGGATTAGGAAAACCCATAATTACAAATAAATCATTCCAGGACACTGAGCAACAGAGAGAGGCACTGGGATGATGGCACTAAAGAACTAGACTGCTCAAATAAAATAAAATCAAAGCTTTTGTTCAAGAGTTTTTGGTTTTATTTTCTCTGAGTCTGATTTTCCCATGCTTATATTTCTTTTTCCTACTCTTGCTATCTGTCAAGATAACAAACTTGGTAGGTCTCAGCCTACATGCCTAGTGCCATACCGTGACATCCTGACCTTGCTTATACCTTACAGGCTTCATTGCAGCAAAAAAAATGTTACTCGAGTCAGACAGAAGCACCTTTACACAGATCCCCTTGGTATGGACTTCTCCTCACATCTCTACCATGAGATGAACTCCTCTGAGCCAGAGTATATTGGGATATAGCACAAAGGCAAAAGTGCAAAGCTGCAAATACTCCTTTTCCTCTAGGAAAATGGAGGTATTTAGCAGCAGTCAGTGTCTCAGTTTTGAGACAAGTTTAGGAGAAGACACTCTGCAATGAGTGGTCTCCACTAAAGGGTTTCAACAATCCCCCTCCACCAACAGAAAATGAATACTAATAGAGGAAAGTAAAAAAAAAAAAAAACACCAAAACCCACAGTTTATTAACAACGGAATGCTCATAGAACTCACTGCCCGCCCCACACACAGAAGAACAAAGACCCAAAAATGCCCGAAGAGTGGGGCAATAATTGAAGGAATACCTCTTCCTGACATGTGGTGCAAAATGGCGCTGGCATTATTGCTGAGGGAAGTGGAGCTTCCATTAAATCGTTCCAGCAGGAGACAAAAGCCCTGGTGGCTCTCTAGCGTCGACCTCCTCTCCACAACAGATGAAGCAGCTGGGCTAGAGCCCACTGGTGTGCTTTCCCTCCCCGGCTCAGCTCCCCGAGGTTTGGAGGCTGGAATGGAGAGATCACGCTCCCGCCGGTCCGCTCCTCCGGCCTCTGACCAGCAGCTGTTCAGTTCACCTCAAGGCAGCTGAAAGATTGCTGCTGCAGCTTCTTCAAGCCAGGGAAGGGAAAAGCTTCTTGCCTGGGCCAACAAAATCAAGCTAGCCAAGCAAAATCAAACCGCACAGCGCGGCCTTGAAAAAGCCTGCGGAAGAGCCCAAAGCTTCCCCCTTTTCGGCTGCACCCACACCCGGACCCGGGCCTTAAACATACAGCAACCATTTTGGGGGCATAAAGCATAGGATCGTGAAATAGACTATCATTATAAATCACTCCAAGACAGTCAAAAAGAAATCCCCTCTTTTTGCAGTGGCCAAGAGTTAGTCCTGGACAGGAGGAGAGAAGCTGCAATTCCTGAGCAAGACTCACCTGCTGCCTGCCCAATTCTGCTGAGCACCCCTCCTGCACACTTGCACAATCACACGCTCCCCAAAAGTTTTGGGGGTTGGGTTTTTTTCACTAGTTCCAAGCCAAAAAGAGCTGAAAACCAGTTCCTGCAGTGGTTTTTAAGGAGCAGGCATTAAGGGGATCTGTAACACATTTTGCAGTAGGACATCTTACCTCAGACCAATTCATCATTGTCCACCCACCCTGCTGGGCCCGGGAGGCAAGTCACCAGTGGAGGCCCCAGATTCATTGTCTCTCTAGAAGTGATCAAAGAGTGAAATTTGGAGCAGCATAAACTTTCCTGGATAGGATTACAGCCCGGCCAGAAGGTGCGACACTGAGAGATCATCCTCTTCATCCCCCTCTGGGGCAGGTTCATTCTAACTCCCCTCCTGCTGTGCCCAGCATCCACAGCTCATGAGAGACACAGCAGGGATGATTTGAGAGGAGTACACAGTGCATTTCCAGCCCAAAAGCTTGCAGTAAACTGGTGGTGTGTAGGACTCACCCTCTGCAGCAGCTGTCCTTAAACAGAAACAAATTTCCATCAAATTAAATGTTCAGATCCTAAACTCTAAATGAGGTTTAAAGGTGAGGTGAGACCAAAAAGCATTCAGAAAAATTTACAGCAGGATAATTCTACTAAAACAGATGAACACAAGTACACACTACTGTCTCATGGTATCTCATTTGTGTTGTGTTGTCCCAGGTGCCAGGCAAGAGGATGCCAGGCACTGGTCCTCTGTGGATTCCCTTAGACTGTAACTGGGTGGAAAGGGGTGAGTCCCTGGGCTGGGTTTAGGGCTCCTGAGTCTGTAGTTGGGATTTCCTTGGCAGAAAAACACTTTACATAGGTCCTTTCCTCCTGAAAGGTGAAGACTATGTATCTTGGGCTTTAGAAGTTTTCTGGGAGTGGAGCAGGCTGCAGTAGGGGCTGGACTGATGGTTAGTGACAGAAACATAGAAGAATCACTCATCAGCTGAGACACAACTTTCAAGAAGGAAAAGGGACTTTTCTTCCAGACAGGAAACACTCCAAAAGAAAATGCCACCAATGCCTGGTAAAATTACTTTCAGTCCATGTTGCAGGTGCAAGAGGGGCAGCCTGTGAGGTTACATGTGGAGTGGCACCCCAAACACTCACCAGCTCTGGAGAGGAGCCATGGGGATGCTGAGCTTCTTGAGGAGGTCCTGCTGTACCCTCAAAGAGGCACAACTGTCATGCAGTGGGTGTTGACTGTGCCTATTTTCCTCAGTGGAAGGGAGCACCTCAGGCACACAGGGCTAGGACAGAACTCCAAAACCCGATCTGCTTCTACCTTAGCAAGCACATGTTATATTTCACAATTGAATTTTGGCCTTCCCAGCTAGAAACTGACTTCATTACCCCCTCTGCCCTCTTCTCCTGTAAAACAACCCTGGCACTGTTCTCCCATGACTGCATGAAACTTTTCACCTTCTTTTCCTGCCTCACTGGCTTAGGTGAAAGGCTCAGCATGTCAGCCATGCACTGGAGTTGTCATGGCTTCTTGTAAGCACTTCATATGTTGTGAGGAGTGACTCCCACAAAGGCTTGAGATCCATTACAGCATTTTCCAGCATTGCCTTTTTGCTTCCAATTACCTTGACATATTGCTGATACAGAAAAGATCCATGTCTCCTATCCAGAGACTCACCAGAAACTTCTCTTCCCCAGTACCCTTGTCCATCATCCTCCTCACAGATGAGTTACATCTTCCCCATCCAGCTGCTTTGCTGAGCAGCCAGAAACTCACACATAAGGAGGATATATGCATGCATACTGCTCAGATGTTAAGGGCAGGCAATAATGTGGGATATGGCATGAATCACAGCTGTGGCTTGCCTGGAGGAAGGGGATATCCTGCAAATGGCAGCTGATGTTGATTATCTGGAGAAGTTTTTCTCTTTTTTTAATGCCTCCATACCTCCTGTTATAATAGGATTCAATAATTCATCCTCAGCATCGGTTGCGTGTCCGTTCTCTCTAGAATATCCCAGGGTTGGGTCAGTAATCCATCACAGGGAGATACACAGGTAATTTCAGGGCAGCCAATGTACTTCTGCCACCTGATTTACATGGAGAATGTCCTGGTGTGTTCAGTCTCTGAGGAAAGGTATCATTGAACCCAGTGTTTCTAATTAAATAAAATGGAAGGATAAGAAGATTGACAAGCAGGTGAAAAATGAAAGGGAAGGAGGTCTCCCAAATGCCTTGCAGTGGGAAAAAATATCTCATGCAATGGCAGATCATACAATTATATAAATTACATTATAGATGGTCAGCTTTAAAATGCAACTCAAATAGCTGTATGTCCTTCTTTCCACTGTCAGCTTTCACCCTGAAGGACATTAAAAACTTTTCAAAATCATGCACAGATGATAATGGTGGTACCTCCACCTAATAAAGGATGTCTGACACTGCCCAGTGCCAAGCAATGCAGCTATCCGGGTGTCTGGAGCCAGGAGCAAAAGTATTTCATGCCTCTTTGAAATTACGCTCTGAGAATGTAATGTGCAGCATCAAGCTGGGGGATTGCATTTTACTGGGCAGCAAAGTGAGCAATGAATGCCAGTTTCTGAATGCCGACCTCATCTCCAAATGATAGAATCATGGAATGTTAAGGGGTTAGAATAGACCTTAAAGATCATCTAGTCCCAAACCCCCCTGCCATAGGTAGGGACACCTTCCACTAGACCAGGTTGCTCCAAGCCCTGTCCAAGATGACCTCAAATACTTCTGGGGATGAGAAACTCACAACTTCTCAACTTCTCAACACGGCACAGCGTTTTCAAGTCGAGCCATACTCTGATGTCTATGCTTACATGTTCCCTCATGCTGAAGTATGGCAGACCTGTATGGTTTAGCGTTCCCATGAGAAGGAACCATCTTTGGGTCCCTCTCACCTATGGTGTGATGTCCCCCTGAAGGACAGAAGCAACCTTTCCACCAGCCATGACTGTGGGTTACAGAATTCAAAGGTTTCCATCCTCACCAATCCTGAGATTGCACAAGGTGGGAACAAGAAAGGATTTTGAATGAACAGATGCTGAAAGGCGTATGCAGCACCACCAACAACAGAGGCAGGGAAAGGTATAGGAATGGTTTTTACTAAATATATTTAGCTATAAAGGGACTTTTTCCCACCCAAAATGAAATTTTTCATTGCAAATGAAATTTCTCCTTGTTAACATTCCCTGTGATAATTTTTTCATTGAGAGTTTATCTGATGATTCTTCAAGTTTACTATTCATTCTGCTCCAGTGAATATTTCTGTGTACTTTATGAAACACCATGAGAAAGGGAGCAAGGATAGTTACCCTGGATTGTTGGGAGCAACAACCACCTGCGCTGCAGGAAACTGACAACAAGGGTCCCCTTAGAAGATAGTGAAGCAGGATTTCCTGCTTCTCTGCCCTCCCTGGGCTTTGCGTGATCATCTGATCTAGGGCTGGTATTTGTCTGTCTTTGGTTTGGGAAGTATACTTATCTGTTGAGTTGAGAAATCATGAAGGTTCACTAAATTAGTCAAATTTTTGTCAAAAAAAGGTTGAGTTTGAGGAAAGATTTTGTGCACAGTAGAATTTTATGATGAAAGGAATTTATGAGGGAAGCATGGGGAAGGCTCCAATACCTCCCTCTTCTGAAAAGGGGACAAAGTCACTGGGTTCAAGAAGGAGCTGCCCTTGAGGTGCCTCCTTTCAAGGGGCAAGGGATTGACTCCAGCAAGCTGTCAGGAGATTTAGTTTATGGGCCATAGTCTGCCTCAAGTTATGGGTCATTCTTGCATCCTGCTGCTGGTAACATGAGCTAGAGCTGCCCACAGCCAAAGAATAGCTAACAGCCATAAAAGTCATACGCATGAGCCGGCCATGCTGTCTCCACCACACACACACCTTCCCTCCAGGCTTCCATCACTCTGCTGCAAGTCTCACACATTGGTTGACAAAACATTTTTTTCCCACTGGTCTCCAGCAAAGTTTGGCTGGTAAATTTCTGACCCTTTTGGTAGTATGGTGAGTGCCAAGACAAAATCAACTCTTCCTATTTCCAATGAAAACAAAACAAAGCCACCCATTCCCTGCTTTCAGGCTCTCCCTAGGTCACAAAGTACTGCAGAGTTTAACTCTCCCTTTTCCACTACTGCTGTGACAGCACAACAGGCTCTACTCTGCAATTAGCTTGACTCAGGAGGCAGGAGAAGCACCAGTTCCTGTGTTGAAATGTACTTGCACAAACTGGATCAGTTGAGTCCTTTTTTCAACTGGAAAGGTCACTTCTGGATCTTAGTGGTTCACTGGTGAAAAACAAAACATGAAGCAAGAAGCTCTGCAGGACACTCCTCACCAACAGAAACCTTAATCCAGATACTTGTCTGGTTTCAGTGGTGCTGCAGACCTGCCCCGAACTTATCAGCAGCAAGTGTGCATTCCATGGAAAGTAATATTCATGACCCACATGCCGAATCAGCAAGGGTATTCAGTTCTTCTGCCAACAGCTGTGACACTGGTGTGATTAGCAAGTGCATAGGGTTGGTTGTATATTCAATGCATGAAGTTTTCACATGCTTGGTGTTACTGAAGAGGCAGTGAAGTATCTAATGACAGAGAGGAGCAGCATAAAACACATAGCAAAGAGTTCACCTGTGCATTTGCAGCAGCACAGTAATCACTCCAGAGCCTTGTTATCACCAGGTCAAGGTAGGTGATTGTCCCTCTCTATACATCTCTGGTGAGAACCCACCTGCAGAGCTGCCTCCAGTTCTGGGGCCCTCAGCATCAGAAGGACATGGAGCTGCTGAAGTGAGTCCAGAGGAGGCCATGGAGATACTTCAAGAGCTGGAGCCCTGCGCTGGAGGCAACCTGAGAGAGCTGGGGGCATTCAGCCTCGAGAAAAGAAGGCTCCAGGAAGACGTTAGAGCCTCTTCCAGTGCCTAAACTGGCTCCAAAAAAGCTGGAGAAGGACTTGTGAAAACAACATAGAGGGACAGGACAACTGAGGGCAGGGTTAGATTGGATATTGGAGGAAATTCTTCCCTGTGAAGATGATGAGGACAGGTTGCCCAGAGAAGCTGTTGCTGCCCCATCCCTGGAAGTGTTCAAGGCCAGGTAGGACAGGGCTTGGAATAACCTGGTGTAGTGGAAGGTGTCCTGCTTATGGCAAGGGGGGTGGATCTGGATGATGTTTAAGGCCCCTTTTAACCCAAACCATTCTGTGATTCTATGCTCACCTTTGTCATGTCAGCATGCGATGGGACTGCACACCTAGCAGAGATTAGCTGGAGAGAAGGACATGAAAGAGAAATCCTGGTCATGGAAGAAATATTGGGGTGGAAAATGAATAACCTTTGGCTTGAAAAATCCATAGAGAGTAGAGGAGGTTTGAGGCACTTCTAAGCCACTCTTTTCCAAAGGAGTCCCAGTATTTATGCTGGGTTACAAAACTATGGCATATGCAAGAGAACTAAAGAACTCCAAAAAGATGAAAACACCTAGTCTTCTCCCAGTAGTAATATAAACGTGAATCTGGAACAGGACATCCACCTTTCCACTGCTCAGCTCCACCACAGATGGTATTTGTTTATATGTTGTGGGGACTATGTGGGAAACAGAGATTTCCAGCCTACTGAGAACTGACCTGATGAAACTGGGAAAGTATCCAAAAGCATCTGTTGTGCCAGTGGAAGGTGAAGACGGGAGATTAGGGAGATTTTGACATGCAGAGCTGATAGAACAAGATCGTCACACTGCTGTTGAGTTATGTAGTTTAAGGACAGCACGACAGGCTCATGGCTTCTCCCATCTGCCCAAGACCTGAGATCCAATGTGGCAGCACTGCAGTTGATACCTCACAAAGGATTTGAGATAAAACCATGCAGGGTTTAACAGTTAATGAGATGGTTGTTAAATGTTTCTGGAATATGAATGATGAGAAACATATTGAGCAACCAGTAACAGAGACTCATCCACAGCTGTTCTTACTGTCAAGATTAATGTTTTCAAGAAACAGTTTGGGCATGATCCTGAATTTCAGCATGCATTCAGACTGGGAATTGGTGATGTTTTGCTCTCCAGACAGGGAACATGGGTCCTAACTTGCTCCAAATGAGCTCCAGCCTGTTGTCTCTTCAGTTGAGAAGGTGGAGCGGACAGCAGATATTTTGTTAAGTCCTCCAGACATCCAGCCTTTGAAAACTGGTGGAGAGGCGATTCAGCCACTGAGAATCTTTGCCAGAGTCTCCTTTCAGATACCCAGGAACCTCCACATGCCTTTGGATTGACATCCTTTACCATGGAAAAGACAAATACAATCAGTGGACTGTAAAATCCCAATTCCTCCTTTTTCCTTGATGCGAGGCCCACCCAAACTTCAGGTTTGGAGCTGAAAGCGCAAAATTTAAAAGATGATACCCACAGTGGCACCTGTATCCTTTACATGAACATTCTATGAAGTCCTTGAAGTCAGGTCTTCAGTCTTGCCCAAAGACAGCTGCCTTTAGGTTGTGCAGGGCCTTTAACAAAAATTGGATCCTTTCCTATATGTTTTCTTGTTTTCTACTTAAATAAAAGATAATGAGTTTCTGACCTCCTCTCAGCAAGATTCTGCAGTGATGCCCTCTTCTGATGAGCATCTGTGACTTAGAATCAGGAAGAGTCACATTGGGTACCATCATCTCATCACAACATTCAGGAATGTAATCCACCAATAGCCCTTCATTTCAAATTCTACCTTTTATGTTTGTTCATGAAGTTAAAAATATCATCCCAAAGCCTATCTTCTCTTCCAATGAGCACTTCAGAATGTGCTGGGTTTCATGTTTTTATGTGAAGCAGTGCAAAAGAGTCCCTGGAACACCTTTACCATCCAGAGCCCTAGAAATGTGCAACCCCAAAGGACTGGGAAATTTTGGACCTACATTACTCCACAGCTCCTGCTTTGAAAGACTAAAAGGAGCCAGGCAAATGAGCTGCAGAGGATCTGGCAACATGTAGACACCTAAGGAATGCAGGGACTTCTGGGGAGAAGAGAAACAAGAACTGGGACACCTCTGCCCTTGGCTCCACAGCAGTCAATTTGCCCAAGATGTGAGATCCTAGAAGATGAGGACTCTTCTTCCAATCCAACAGGTGAAAAATCAAGCAGGATGAGCTAGAGACATGCCAGTTTTCCATCAATTTCTTGATGAAATCCAACTGTCTCCATAGTTCATTTAGATTTCAGCTTTGGGATCTATGGAGGTATTGTCATGGTGGAAGGTATGGATAAAACTGAGGAAAAACTCACAACTAAGAATCCTCTCTAAACAGAGGGAAAAAATCTGAGGTTTTAAAGGGAAATAATTAGTGCTGGATCCAACCCAAGTAATTTATCTAAAATCCCACATATCTTGGGGGCCTTCATCTGAAACATATGCAGCTTTTTTTCCTTTCTGTTGTTTTAACCAGACTGAAGCCTACAAGACAAAGATTTGAGACACTAATAACTGTGGCTGATTTCTGCCTGGATTTAGTTCAGCCCTCAGTCTCTTAATGCTAACCAGGAAAATGAAAAGTAATAACATTCAAAATTCTCCATGCTAAGTGTGAAGTGCCATTGTTTTCCCCGCATTCCTGGTGCTGATTCTGCAGGGCCCCAGCCCAACAAAGCAATCAAACACATGTGTAGCACTGACAGCCTGACTTGTAGCTTTGGCACCAAAGAGCTCAAGGCTAATATTTCATCAAAAAAAAAGATGCTGGGCCATTAGTTGATGAACTGTATGGACATCTTGAACAGGTTCTTGCCTTGCTTTTGAGTATGACCATTTGTGACTTGTTTTTTGTGGGGGATTCCATGTTTTCAAAGCTGGCTGTGATAATCCAGCCCTGAAGCTTTAGATGAGCTTCCAGAATAGTTTCAAGGACAGTACTGGTTGATGCAGAAAGGGTTGTGGTGTTTTCTGTGAAGTTTCTCTTTGGCTGTGTCCCTATGGGTAAATCAAACAGCACCTGGGATTATTTTCAGACATGAGAACTCCCTTCCCCAGATGGTTTAATTATTAGGATGCTCTTGGCACCATTCAGGTCTGGACAATCAGAATGTTCTATGCACACCTCCCAGGCACAGCTCAGAAGGCAGCAAATGTTGACAACTCCAAACAGGCAATTTGGAAGAAGCCACTTGGTTTTGGATAGCAAGAAGTGGCAACAATGTGGACACAACCCTCCCTTGCTGTGTGGCCTCAGGAGATCCGCACTGCGTGGGTTTAATTTACTGGTATAGACCCAGTGAGTAGATTCCTCTCTTACCCCTTCTGTTATCCAGTGGTAATGTATCATGTCGCAGAGATGTTTATAAACCTTCATCCATCTGGAAATTATTATCTCAAAATGAAGTTTATTTGAAGAAATTGTATCAAATGATTACATGTTATTTTTGCTTCAGCTAGAAAGAAAACTGTTGTACCATTGCTGAGAGCCTCTCTTTGGTCCAGTTTTTTTTTAATATTTTATCTAGACTATCAGCATCAGGGTATGGCAGCTAATTTGGCTGTTTTGCTACAGCTGTCTGCTGATTGGACATAATTTATTAAGAGTTTGACGCTATTTAGGTTTATTTGTTACTGTTTCTCTTCTCCATCCTCTGTTAAGCCTACGTATTACCCATCTAAATTGTCTCTTTATTTACTTTTTACATTTTGCTGTGAAGATTTGAAACACATATTAAAGTGCAGAAAAAAGAACAAGACTGCTAAAAAATATCACAGATAGTTGCCAAAATAGTGTCACTTGTGTTGTGTACTGGGAAAAAGCTGGACTAGACAGTTCTGGGGCTGATTCTTCTCCCAGTGATAATTAACTGAGGCA
Source organism: Dasyornis broadbenti (assembly GCA_013397935.1). Classification (NCBI taxonomy): domain Eukaryota; kingdom Metazoa; phylum Chordata; class Aves; order Passeriformes; family Dasyornithidae; genus Dasyornis; species Dasyornis broadbenti. The sequence continues at coordinate 431,119 of VZRN01004071.1, read as the reverse complement.
AAAACCCCAGGGAGACCTAAGGCAAAGCAATGAACTTCAGCAAATGCATAGATTTGCAGACAAGAGGTCAGCGTCTACAATGGTGCAATCTTACTGCAGATCTCCATGACACTGATTGATAATTCATGATTGAACAAGAGCTTGCATTTTGAAGGAAAAAATAACAGCTTGGTTTAAGTATGTTAGCTAGTGGAGAGTCAGATCATTCCCTGCATTTGTGTCTATGCCTCTGCAGCATGCCCTTTCCAACCCATCTGCACCACCAAATCCTTGTGTGGAAACCTCTTTTCCTCTAATCTTGACAAATGCCATCCCATCCCACTGACATTCATCCTGAGTGTATCTTTGATCAAGTCTCTTCCATCCCAAACAGCTTTCCTCAGACACCGCCATCTGTGCTGCATCCAGTGTGAGCTGCTTCAGGCCTTCCCTAATGCCAGGTTTTGCATCTGCTGCCCATTTCAGGTTTCTCAGATGTGTGCTCTCTTTTGGCCAGAGCCTGGATTCATCAAGGCACATCAGTAAATGAAGTTCAGGAGACAGTGCTACTCAGTGTGGGGCTTGTGGGTCCTTTCACGCCCCTCCTGGGTTGCATCTCAAGATAAAAGGAAGAGCTTTTGGGGCCCATGAGAAAAGGGGCACCTTAGGTGAGTGTGAGGTCCAAGACATGAAAAAGTTGTGAAGTGATTGACCTACCAGCAATTAGAAGTAGTCCTAAACCATAATGTACTTCATTTTGTGTACCATTTTTCCCCACTACTAATCTGATCAGTATGTTGTTTTTGAAGCAGAGCTTTTTTATCCCCCAAATTCTGGAAGATCAAGAAATATTTCTTTTTTCCCTGCACATTAAGAATTTCCCTCTGGGATCATGTCACAGACCAGATCCAGTGGTGTGCTCCCCTCTGACCAGGGACCATGTCCCTCTGCTATATTTGCACCATGATAGGCACAGCAGACAACTTCTGCCATATAAAAGCAAACTACATACATTTGCTTTATATCCCATGGCCACACTTCCACTGCTCCACAGTGATTCCTTAACTCTGGTTAAATGCCCTTAACAAGCAGGATAAATGTCAGCCAGCTCCTACGTTTTGTATACTTTCGAAGTTTCCAAGCCTATCCTTATCAGCTTAATTTTTCTCTTTATTTCTCTTACTAATGACATATTTAGAAAGGAATTCCATATTCTGGCAGGTTTAGAGGCATTTATTAATTACATCCTGCTCTTTATTTATTAATAGTTGGGTTCTCATTTTCCCCTGTTATAACTGTGGAGAGCTTTTGTTCCCCTTTAGCCCTAGCACTCTTAATGTTAGCTCATGAACATTTCCTTTCTTATGTGCAGAGATTTTCAGTAAAAGTTTAATTGACCAGTGGTTCATCTCAAGTAGGGAACTGATTCATTGTGCTCACTACAGCTGTCAGCAAATCAGCAATTGATAATGTGCTCACTGGGCCCAAGCTCAGGACAATCTGAGAGATGGAGAGAAGAAAGTCAAGACTGGATTTCTCCAGTATATTTACATAAATTCTGACACAGTGCAGACTAGAGTGGCCCCAAAGTTTCTAGGTGTTACCACAATAATAATAAATAATAGTTGTCATTAGTAATTAGCAATTATTATTAATAGCATGGAGTAACAAGAAATTATAACAAATAATATTTATTAATTAATAAGTGTGGGAGGTGATGTTTGAAAAAGATGGGGAATTATTTCCACAAAAATGCAGTCTAGATGCTTCCATTTTCCAAGAGTTCAAATGACCCATTTTCCACATTTCCACATAGCACTGCAAATTCTTCTAATGAATATCCCAGTAGTACTTGAGAAACAGGTTCTCTGGTTAAAAAAAAATTTAAAATAAAACAAATAAAAAAGAAATTGTTAGTGGAGATGTCAGAACAAGGTCAGCATTGTTGGGATAGTGGGCACTGAGGGACCTCTTGTGTGAATGCTGCAGATGAAAAGGGCCAGCATAGGCCTCAGTCAGAAGTTTCTTTGGTGATCAGTAACCACAAGAGAGTAAACCACACTGCCCAGAAACCTTCGGGAGAGGAAACCAGCCACAGACTGACAATAATGCCATTCCTTAAGACATCAGCAACTCATTCAAACATAGCATAGAGTCACAGAATGCTTTCAGTTGGAAGGGACCTTTAAAGGTCATTTAGTCCAACCCACCCTTTCACTAAACCAGATTGCTCCAAGCCCCATCCTATCTGTCCATGACCACTTCAAGGGATGGGGCAGTCACAGCTTCTCCGGGTAACCTGTGCCAGGGCCTCACCACCCTCACAGCCAAGAATTTCTGCCTAATATCCCATTTAACCCTGCCCTCTGGCAGTGGGAAGTTATTCCCCTCAGTCTTGTCCCTCCAGACCCTTGTCCAAAGTCCCCCTCCAGTTCCTAGAGCCCCTTTAGTGACTGCAAGAGGCTCCAAGTCTCCCAGGACCCTTCTCCAGGCAAACAACCCCAGCTCTCCCAGCCTGTCTCCAGAACAGAGGGGCTTCAGCTCTTGACGCATCTCCATGGCATTCTCTGGACTTACTCAAAAATTCCACTTCCTTCTTATTTTGGGGCCCCAGAGCTGGACACTTATGCTCTATGTTAATTGTCATGGGGCAACAACATCCCCTGGCTTACAATTCCATCTGCTCCAAAGTGCTTTGCTGATGTCAGAGATGTTGCCTCCTCATGCGGAATGAAATTGTGTGCCCTTACATAGGTTCATCGATGGGGTGGGAAGGACCTGTGCTTCCCTGCAGAAGGGTACAAAACCTAAGCTTGATGCAACTCCCCATCCTCCTCATCAACAGGGGGATAATCTGGAAGTCAGAGCCAGAGCTCATGGTGAGTCATCTGCCCTAAGGTCAGCTCTGTACCCGTTCAAGAAGAGCTGAGTAAATGTAATCTTGTAGTATATTGGGATGTTAGCAGAGAACTGGCCTAGAGTTTTGGGGTCACAGAGTGAAAACAGAGATCTCTTTCCAATACAGATAACAGGTCAATCTGTCATCTGCCTTTGCCAGTCCTCCCTCTCAGTCCTTCTTTTCCTTCTGCCCTCTCCACATCTTGCTCATTGCACTTCAGACCCAGAGAACAAGCTCATACACCAGATTCTTCCACCAACAGATTTGACCAGCCCAAGAAAGCTCCTTTTGCAGCCCAAAACTTATCCTCAGTGCATCGCAGGAACTTGGAGACCGTCTTGCACATCAGAGGAGACACAGCTCTTCTGCCTGTTTTTTTTTCTCCCTAGGCTGCAAGATTCCTCCTTTAGACTTCTTTGATTTATTGTACTTTTGCACTTGTAAGCACCTGGAAAGTGTTTTTGTCCCATTAATTTCAACTTGGAAGTTTCAATGTTTCCCAGAAGAAAAATAAATAACTCAGGATGGGAAAACATGCTCCACAAGCCTCCTCCCTTGCCTGGGTCCCCCCTCTCTTGTCTTCCACTTTCTTTTCCCTCCTACTGTTCCCTTCCCCCGTTCCAAAAGGGAAGAGGGGTGATAAATGAGCCACACAAGGTATGAACTTCACAAACCAGGAGTAGCGGGGTAATCCTGTCTGTCCAAACATTGCTTTGCTGAGCACCTAAATAAAGCTCTCTGCATTTAGCACATTTCCTATTGCCAGAAATTAAGACTGCAGTTCCAGGAAAGAGGACAACCAGCTGGAGGGGTCTAATCTCTGCCGGGATCTGTGTCCACTTATGAAATATTTGTCCCCCTGAAGTTTGAAACACTTTGGATAGTCAGTATTCAGCTGAAATTGTGTTTCTTTTAAGGTTTCCCCAAATGTGACTCTTCCAACCCAATGGTCTCAAGACTCTCACCATGCAGTATCGCTTCTCTCACTCTCCCAGGTTTCCTCCTAGCTTGTAGCTAGCTTCCTCATTCCAAGGAAACAACCTACAGTAGCACTCACTGGACTTCCTGAACAGATGGCATATCCCAGATCAAGCCTTTTCCTGTTTTATCAGACATGAGGAGATAGCAATGAAATGTACGTACTCTTGGTTTTGATGGTCAGTCTCATGCACCTGCCCCAATCTTCCAGGAACAGCAATTGCCAGGCTGGACTGGGCTTGAAGCAACCTGGTCTAGTGAAAGGTTCCCTGCCCACTGCAGGGGGGTTGAAATGAAAAGAGATTTAAGGTCCCTCTCAACCCAAGCTATTCTATGATTCCTTGCTGAAATCCTGCTGTGTAAGCTACCGATATCTTCTGCCAGGATAACTCCTGCTCTGCACTGGGGCCATTAGTCCTTTGTTTTAGGAAAACCAACAAAGACTGAACAATTACGATTTTATAATATCCTCACCACATGGACAAGTCATTCAGATTTCTTCCAGTGATGTGCACATGATCGACAAATTAGATACACTTGGCACTAAAGGAAGTGCTTCAATATCTATGAAGTGTTTGTCTAATCAAGACCTGTTGTAAAAAATTGAATTTATTTAAAATAAAGCCTCAATCCACAAATTCAAACCTGGGTTAAGGTTTTCCACTATTTGTTTCTCCTCTGCGCAGTACAGGAAACACAGTGAGTGAACCACCTGTGAGTTCATTTTACCATTTATTATATAAACTTCCCCCCAAGAAATTAAATTTACATGGTCATTCAGTCTGTCATCCATCTGAACCCCCACAGATTTCTCCACCTGTTGATTTTTCAAACAGTTTTGACAGAAAACCAAAGGTCTCCAAAGAAATTATGTTCTTATTTCAGCATTAGAATAATGATTCACAGAAAGAAGTGATTTCAATCTAAACAATTTTTTCTTAATTTTTATCCTATTAGCTGATTTCTACAGGGAACGTGATGTACATAGCAGACTGTAGTAGACAAAATGTACAAAAAACCCAAGGGAGTTCCAAAGGTGAAGCAGAAAAAAATGGACAATCTTAAAATAAATCAGTTTAACAAGCCACTGCTTTGAGACATAAATCCATAACAATCAGACTCTGCTTCCTGTCATTCTTTGTACTTCTCATTTCTGTCTGGATTTGAGACCACTTGAACCCTGCTAGAAAGGCAATTCCCTCTGGTATTTCCAGGCTGTCCAGAAATATCTGAATAAAAAGCATCGGAAATTCCTCAAGAACACACATTTTCAGATGGTTTCCAGTTATGTTTTGCACACTGCAGTCTCTAGATACAGTGTGTGCATCACAACCAGGATGCAAACCACTCAAAACGGTACTCAGGTTGTGACTTGAACATCACCACCTGTCCTGATGGTAAGAAAACAAAAGAGGGGAAAAAATTGACATTTTCTTCTAGACTGGAGTTTTGAATTCCTCAGAGATATCCCTAAGAGTATTTGTAGCATATAACTCATCTCAACATAAACTCTGGTAGTACATTGAATAAATTACAGCCCCAAGTTTCTCTTCCTTATACTAAAATTAAAAGTAATGAAAGTAAATGAGACTACAAAGATAAAAAATTTCAATAAGAAAATTGCAAAGAATTCAAGTCTCCTCACTTTATTGCCTTCTGCCCTTCCAAAATTACAGGATGCCATTCAAGAGCATCAGAAAGAAGAGTCTTGTCTAATTCTAGAAGTGCAGCTCAACAGAACTTCATTTTAGTCCTGCCTTGATCAAATTCCACAAGACTGCGAGGATTTCCTGGGGGAAAACCAGCCTAGGAAAGGGGAAAAACAGACAAATGTGTTTTATGAAACAAGAAAAGCGTAAGTGCTCTACCTGCAGTGCCGTGAAGTTACACAGAGGACATTCAGCTCCAGAGGGATGTGGGAAGTGCAGTAGGTTGAATGTCAACCGTGGTGCTAGGATCACACTACATTGCTAAGGGGACCCACTTGAGAAAGAACAATAAATAACATGATTACTTAAGAGTTCTGTAGTGCCTTTCACTCAAATATCTCCCAACACAGTACAAATGTTTGCTGCAAAGCCCAGGCGAAGCCACACTATCTTTGTTATGTGGAAGATAAGGAAATAGAGGTTACATTATTTCCAGCAGCCTGTGACACGGGCAAAGAGCCATTCCACTTACTCACCTTTGCCACTTGGGAATGATGGAAAAAGGTGAAAATGGAGGTCTGAATCTGTGGTTAACCTGTGCTCAAGTCAAGGAGCAGTCCAGCAATGGTTCCTTTTGTTCCTACATCAGGGCTAATTCAAGTGGCAATACAGGGAATAAATGGAAAATATTAGGACAAGAAGCAAAGAAATCATAGTGGAAATGTACTCAGCTCAATGTATGGTACATTTATAAACACTTAGAGATGGTAGGCATCACCCCAGACCTACAAGACACAAATTTCTTCTATGTTGAAAGCTGGATACTGAGGAGAATGGTCTATGGCATCAGCTTGCACTAGATGCCTACAAGCAGGCAGATGAACCCTTTGTTGAACTAGGTGTTTGGAGTCTGCTATAGTGCAAAGAAGAGGCTGGCCCGAAGCACAGATCATCTGACCCGGTGGTCTTCCCTCTATTGGATGAATGATAACAAGATGAGTGTGGTCCTTCCTGTGGAGTGCAGCAGTCATTTAGATGCTGAATTCAGATGACAGGCAGTACATTGAAGACACATCAATTTGGGCAGAAGACTCCTACCTTTTGCAGAAGAGACAGGACTGAGATTTAGAGAGTGTCTGTCCTTTAGAACAATCCATACCTCCCGCATTGGAGCGGGGAGTGGAAATAACAATAGATGCAAAAGCAACCATGAAAGCTGTTGTCTTGGTCTAGAGGCAAGTTTTGGGAGAAAATGCTCTGGAATGAGTGTCTCCTCTAAGAAAAAGGGGTTTTAGCAATCTCTCCCCGCCGATGTGAAACGAATATTGGTCGGTGAAAGTGAAAAAAACCCAACTGTTAATTTGACAAAGTGCCCACACGACACAGAAGAAATGAATAACTGTTAGATATTGAACCTTCAGAACCTTACCCACACACACACACAACCCCACCCGCAGCAGAACAAACAAACCCAAAAATGCCAGGGGGAGGGGAAAAAAAAACTCCACCGGCCACGTGCTAGGGAAAAACAAAATGGCCGACAGCTTTGTCCACACAGGTCAGGGACGAGATAAACAGATGGGAACCTGGTGAACTCCGATGTTGTTGGTCTTCTCTGCAGATGAAACTGGTGGATTTTAGAGTCCCTTCTTTCACTGGCTCAGCTTTTCCCGAGGTCTGGCCAAGATGGGGTGTCCCCGCAGCTTCTCCCCACCGGCTGGCGCCGGCCGGCTCCTGCCGATGGTACAATCTCAGACAAGAGCTAAGCCGAAGAGTTCCAGAAGAAACCACAGACGCCGCTGGAGGATTGCTATTGCACTCCCAGGAAGAAAGTCTTGTCTCGGCTAACAAAACCCAAGTAGCTAAAAGCAACAATGTAACACACATCCACAGCATATGCCGAGCACGCTGGAAGTGAGGGCTGGAAGAAAGCCACGCCGAGTTCACCCCCGCCCTCCCGTTCCTGCCCCTCCCTAGGCCCAGCTTAAAGCAACAGGGCATAAGCAGACGATCAGGAATAGAGTGTCATAAAATCACCCCAAGACAGCTATGTATGGGGAAGCTTTAGCATGAAGCGCCTTCATGACGGTGTCACCAAATGCATGGGGATGCCTGAGCTTCCATTATGGCAGAGGACAGTCAAAGAGACTGTGGAGCTTGGAGATCTGTTCACCTGGAGCAGGACACCATTGCTCAGCAGAGGTGTCTAACAATTTGAGATGCCCTAAGAGCACCTGACCCAAGCTCCAGATGGCACTGCAGAAGGGCAATAATCTTTCATAAACATTTCATTGCATTTTCAGGGTCATTTGACTATCTTAGGTACTCCAGGCATGCTCTAGGCTATAAAGCTTGCACTTAACCCACTGGATTAAATAAACTGAGTTGAATAACATAATCTACAGGAATGGTTGACTACATAGATCTCCGTCAAGAACAAAGGCAGAACAAACGTCACAGAAGCACACAAGTTTACGTGTCTGAATCACACCATGCCTCTCAAACCTACAGATTTATGAGTCGTTTATACTGGCAGGGGCCAAATGTCCACAGCTAGGACTCTCTGAACTGAGCAGTATGTCAATACCGGTTTGTGACAATAAGACCTTTATTAAACAGTTGCAAACTGTGAAGCTGATTGATGGGAACTAACAGAAATTCTTTCTAATTCCAAGGATGAGGCCCATCCGTGAGGGACAGCCCTTGCCTTGGTCCAATAGCAATGACATCTGAGTGAGCAAAGACCCATGAGCACCAATCCATTTGCTTCAAAGTCATGATAATCCTCCCTTCCAAACTCTGGCTATAATGAAATAGACTGTTAACTTGAAGTTGGGCTTTTTTTAAAAAAAAAAAAGGAGGAATCCCTATTTTTATGCTTTCTGACCTGTAATTAGCAACACATAACCTCCACTCTCCCTGTGCAACTCTGAAGTGTTGATGCTAGTGTAATGTAAGATGTTGAGGAAGAAATTCCTCACAAATATTGTGATGGGGTTGCCACATTGCAGTTCATGTGGAGTGATACATAGAATGAACAACAAATTGATCTGCTGGGACGCAGCCCCAAAAGATGAGTCTGCCTCTCACAGACTACCCTGCACATGCCAGGGGTTGTTTCTTCAAAGTGGCTCCTTCAGGGGACTGTGAGGAAGGAGAGATGGAGATGCACGAGGAATAGACAGTCCTCTCCCCAGGATGCAATGACCCATTACTACTCACTCTAAATCAAGCAATATAAAATGGCTGATAGAATTCTCTGGCTGAAGAGGCTCTGCCCACAGGAGGAAAAGAAGGAGAAGGGGGCATAGGTTGGTTTGTGTACAGGAGGAGATTTACTTGGGAGTGAAAAATTAAAATCTTCCCCTATTTATTTTTGCTAAATATGGATTTATGGGCTACTCTGGTCCCCCTACACTCACCCTTCCTTGGGCAAACAGTGTCTAATGAAGGTGGCTCTGTCTGTATAAAGTGAAGTTGAAGAGTACAGAGGAGCCCTACTGACAATTTTATAGTCATTTCAGACACAAAAGAAGCATCATAACTCCAGCATCTCATAAAAGCAAAGATACCTGTTTTAATGATATCCTTATCCAAGTCCGGGGAAGCGTTATGGGGATGTCTCCCACTGAGAAACAACTGCAATATCAAACATTGTACATCAGCTCTTCCAAGGCTGGCTACAATCCTGTGGCTTTGTCCAACTTCTTTTCATGTTTATAGAAATTAAGGAAAGAAGAAAGGTCCAAAAGCCCATTTGGTTGTCTCCTTTCTCCTTCAGGGAAGACTCTCATCTCTGGAGTTTATTTCTATTCTCTAGGACCAGACTTTTTTTTTTTTTTGTGCCTCTCATAGATCACATCCAGCCTGCCAGACACCACAGTGGACACTTCTGTGCAGCTCCAGAGCAGATAGCTCTGGAGCTGCCATGAAGTTCCCATAATGCTGAAGTATGGTCCAGCTAGGCCTCTGTAAAAGTTGATTGAAGGATTGATTTCTATCTCAACTTTTCTCATCAGGTGCTATGTCTCAGAGACCACAGCTGCAGGCCTCACGAGATAGGCCAGAGCCAGTATGCAAAGACTGCTCTGTACCTCAAGCTGGTACAGAACGAGTGCTTCGTATGCTGGTATGGAATGGAAGCTTTGCACCTGTCCCAAGTCCCTGTAATTGTGAAAAACCACAGGCCCATGGACTCCCTGCTCTTGGCCAGGTGGAGTTTGGCATAGCGCCACAAAATTGAGCAGGAGCGGAGGCAGGTTGCAAGGAGGGACCAGCTGTATTGGCTAGCATAAAAGACAGCTCTGGAACAGCTGAATTTTGAAGATCTTCCCCACTGTGAGATCATATCGATTGATGACAGAGGCCCGAGGAACGCCTCTTCAACAGGATCCCCCAGAGACACCGGACGTCTGTGGACCCATGGTGGTATCTATAGAACCCTTTTCCTTCCCTTTTCTCCCTGCCTTTTCCTTTATTCTCTCTCTATTGCAAGCTGCTTTACAGGCACTATTAATAAAGTTCCTGTTTAGATTGAAATTTAACTCCCTTGACTTGTTGAATAATTTTTATCTTTTGCTTTACTTTCTTTTTGGCACTCTGAGATCATAGCCAAAACGAATCATCACGCGTCCGCTTAGATGAAGCGGACTGTGACAGCCTCCTGTTTCTTGGACAGCATTGTGGGATCAAGGAGAGCACCAAGCTGCAGCAGAACCCAGCAGCTCCACCACTGCCTCTGCTTGGGCCTTGCAGAGATGACCTCTCTCCTCCCATCTCAGGGTACCACGGCATCCCTGGGTAGCAGCTCAAGGCTTCCTGGAAGACTCACAGTGCCATGGTATATCTTGCCGTTTCCAGGTGGAGTGAACCACCAAGCTCCTTTCTTGGATCCCAGGACCATCATGATTGCATTTCAGCAGGCGTTCCAAGTAGGACCAGGCTGCTGGTGCTGTAAAGATGCACAAAAGGATGTGGTCCATCTTCCCATGGCTCAGGCATTCCTCTGGCTACTGGTGCTTTTGAGCTGCAAAATTACCTCCCCTAAGAGTGCTCTAAAACCAGAGCATTTGTGCAACAGGCTTTTCCATGAGCACATTTTCTGCAGAGGCAGGAAGTATATAGGACGTGGGAACTTTAAGAAACTAGCAAAGTCCTGGTCTCTCTTAACCTTACCTTGTGGCACATTGCATTGGTGTGTTCGTACTAACATGCTAAAGGATGACCAGGGTGGAGTTTTTAGGGTGAAGAGTAAAGAACAAATCTTCTTTGTGTACATTTGAAAAGTTGTGAAAGCAGGAGACTGAACTCAATGATACCCCTTTCCAGATACCACTGGAAAAACTCCTGACCCAGTTTCTCTGCCTCCCTCTACTGTGGGAACACACTCACTGCACATCTCTTCCTAAAGCATCCATTGCCATTGCAGGGCCTTCACTTGAGAGCTTTCCAGGACTATGTCTAATGTGTCTTGCCCTGTGGGAAAGGGGAAGACCAACCCACAAAAATTCTTATTGGGAAGAAAGTTATCCAGTCAATTCCAGTGCAGCAGAACCACGTCAGCTCTGTGATTTCCCTTACAACTGATATTTTCTCTGCCATATGGACAAGAAAATACTTGCCAAGAAATAATTATGAAGGCAGCCCTGCAGTGATAGAGCAAGGAGGGATTGTTTCACACTGACAAGAGGGCAGGGTTAGGTGGGATAGTGGAAAGAAATTCTTTCCTGTGAGGGTGGTGAGGCAGTGGCACTGGTTGTCCAAAGAAGCTGTGGCTGCTCTAATCCTAGAAATGTTCAAGGCCAGGTTGAATGGCACCTGGAACAACCTGGTCTCATGGAAGGTGTTCCTGCCCATGGAACGAGATGAACTTTAAGGTCCCTTCCAACCCAGTCATTCTGTGATTCTGTGATTCTAATCCTCAATTCAGAGAGAGATGTCATTTGCAATGCTTTCCAAGGGTTCTCTGCTGTGCCAAGACACAGCATTCCAATGATCCTTTGATGTACCTGTTATTTATTGGCTTACAGAAGAGTGTAGAAGATACAGATGATTTCAAGGCCTTCACCTTGTGAGCAACATGTGGTCACACATTAAGAGAACATTGATGTCTTTGGACGTTTTTATGGTTCACAAAAGTGTCAGAGGCAAAGGACGAGAGGAGGCAGTGTGGAGGGCGAGGCACAGCTTCCCCATCCTGTCTGCAGATAGAGCTCCATTTCTTAGTCTTATCTGACTGTCTGCTGACTCCTCTACCTTTGCCTGACCCTTGGTGAAATTAGAGGCCCAATTGGATTCCCCGAAGTCTACTCTGTCAGCCACACAAGAGGCAAAACCCTGCTCTCAAAGTCAGACTCATTCCCACGTACAGGAGTTCCAGGTGGGAGTGTGTCCTTGGTTTTCTCACCTCCTCCTGTGGTCTGGACAAAGAGGACCTGTGGGGGACAATATGTGCCCACACCATGAAAGGGATTTCAAAATCATCTTGTTCTCAACAACTCTGTGGTGCAGGGGCAGAGCTGGATCAAAGCCTCTCAGTGGCACATGGGATGTTGGGTTTTGGTGCCCTCTGGGTAGGGGGAGGAAACTACCCCAAGCTTGAGAAGGAGACAGGTGATGGAGAGCTCTGGGGAGACAGGAGGCCAACTGAAGGTACAGCAACTGAAGCAGGTGGCTGGTTTTTAACCTTGCCTGTTGCCACTGCAAGTGCCTCTGAGCTTGTTGGCAGAGCAGTTCCCTGAAACTTTTCCCATTTATGGAACAGGTCACAGACCAAGCACCCTGACCTTCCCTGGTGTTTAAGCTGGTCAGATCAAACACCCATAAAACTGTCTAGCCTTCATGATACAACCAGTAGTACTTCAGGACAGATAGAGATACTACACCTCCATGTGAGGCTCTCTGTTTTCCCCTGGCTGTCACAGCAGAGATTAGAGGCATCTACAGCATCTCCTACACACATTATTTGTAATTTGTAGTCATTTTTTTCTTAGGAATCACCACCCTGAAGCCAACACAAAGTAAAGTACAGAAAATCAATGCTGCAGGCTTTAACTCCTTCTTCTGCAGAAATAGGATACCACAAAGGAAAAATATAAGTACATAACTCCACTGCTGAGAAGTACTGAGGGCTGCAATTTTTCTTTGCTGCCAGGGTTTGACGAAGGTGGGGGTGATTTGTTGAGTCCTATGAAGATGAAGTTTGTGCAGTCACTCTTGAAGCATGTGGGAGGGAGTGTATATCTGTCTGATGGACTGTCTGCTTTTCCTCTAGCATTTCTTGACCCCCCTCCACAATTTTCTAGCTAATTTGACTGAAAAGCAGCAGTCTCAAAAATACTTGAGTTCCAACGTATTTTGTGAAGGAGGGAGGGGATAAGAGGGAAACAATATAAATGTGCCCACTGAGGAAAGGCCAGTGTATGGTTTCTGTCCTTATTAGACCCTAGAATACCTACCCAGGAGAAGCTGTGAAGATCCTGAACATTGTAAAATCTTCAGCAGGGTTTTTAGGTAGCAGACAGTGGAGACCTCAAAACGGGAAACAGAAATCCTTTTAGATAATGGTTCATTGATACTCATTGATACCCATTTAGCTATAAGGAAGAAGTTTTTTATATTGAGAGTAGTGAGGCCCTGGCACAGGTTGCCCAGAGAAGTAGTGACTACCCCATCCCTGGAAGTGTTCAAGGTCAGGTTGGACACGGCTTGGAGCAACCTGGTCTAGTGGAAAGGTGTCCCTGCCCATGGGAATGGACTTGGAGTAGATGAGTTTTAAAGGTCTCTTCTAACCCAAACCGTTCTCTAATTCTATGAGTGCTCAAAGTACAGCAGTCGTTGCGGAGAAACTGAGTGCCCAGGGCTGATTGACATGAATTGAGTTAAGTCCTAAGTGTCTCCTTGGCTGGTATTGGAGGTCATGGAGATTTATCATATCTCCTCTTGTTCTTCTGCTTCTGCATTACAAGTCAGGGCCATTTTATTCTCATTCTGCCAGCACCTCCATCCCCAGGAGAACTAAGCTCCTCCTATCCCCCACCCCGCTGCCGACCCCAGCTTTATTGCTGGGGTCTGGCAGGACAATGCTGGAGTGAATTTGCACTTGTATCTCCTGCTGTTTGTTATGATGGCCTGGCATATTTCTCCTGTTGGAGAGTTCATTTGAACTCTTACATTTCCAGCCAAGTCTTTGTAGCTGAGCAAATCCATGTGTCCTGCTTTCTTTTTCCCCCTGGAGCACACCAAGCTTTTCTGGTCCTGCCCCAGACACAGTGTCCAAGTCATGCCTGCTTCATGGAGGGACAGGAAAGATTTGTGTCATGCGTGTCTACAAGGGGAAATTCGCAAACCCCATGAGATTCTGCATATCTTTATTCCAAGATTTTTGGCTTACTCCCTCCTGGTTTTCAGTATTTTTAACTCTTTCTTCCAGTTTTGAAATACACTAGCTGCTGATCCACCAGGAAAATATCCCCATACCATGCTGTTGAGAGGCTGCTAGTATCTGGGGTAATCAGATAGATCATTTCACCCAGGAAGATAATAAAGGGAAAGAAGACAATCCTTTTCTTGTTTTTTTGGTAGGATGTTGACTCTTCATAGCAAATACAAAATCAAATATGTCAACAATCAAAAACAAAAGAAGTGGTTTCTTCAATCATAGAATCATTAAGGTTGGAAAAGACTTCCAAGACCATTTAGTCCAATCTGTGCCCAGGTCTGCACACACGCCCCAAATGCCCTGTTTCTCTGTCTTCTCTTAGTATATATCTCTAAAACAACTCCATTAGCTGGAGAAAACAAGAAAGAAGATGAGACAGGACCAGTTTGAAAAAACCAGGCAGAAATGCTGAAATGAGCACATGTGGACAGAGTTGAATTATCTTGCTGCTACAGTTTTGCTTGTCGGGGGGAATATCAGGGTTTTCTGAAAGACACGTGCAGAATACATTGCCAGTAGAATGGTATCCTCTACTGGGAAGGAAGCAGCAGAAACCTTATTAGCTTGCTGGGTGTTTCTTTGTTTCAACAGCCATGCTGCATTTCAGTGTCCCTAAGACATGAGAGATGTTAATTGTTCCTTCCACTGAGCTGAAAAATAGCCTTCTCCTATGTCTCATTGCCTCAGAGCTGCTGTTCATTCTCTTAACCTACAGCTTTCTAACTGGCTGTAGACCACAAATCTCTATCCTTCCAACAGAGGTGTGTTTTGCCTTCACCTTCTGCAATATCTGAGGGTAAATCAGTGCCCCAATAAATGCACACTTACCAGCACAAGCAATGCAAAGAGCCCATGGATCGTGGTTTGGCATGGGACTGGAGGTGACTAATCCCATCAGCTTCAGCATATACAAGCAGTGGTCATAGCATGCAGCCACTGCTCAGCCCCCAACATGGATCATGCGGAAAAGACTCCACAGAATGCATAATATAATGCCACTGTAAGTATTTTCTGTGATGCCCTCTTGAATTCATGTCAGGCTGAATCAGCTGAGATAGCTCAGGGATTCCATAGTGTTGGGGGTTAGGCTTTTTCTTTTTTTTTCCTCTCAGGGAATTTTCTTCCCATTTGTTGCCCAGGAGATAATGAATAGATGGTATTTAAGAGACAAAAGATGTGGCCAAGCATGTTGGAATTCCATTTAAATGGTTCTGGAGGGGAGGGGGGAAGCGGTGTATTTTCCGCAGTCTCTTAACTGGGGGCAAAGGAGACTTTGCCCAGCTTGGAGGGCAGACGATTGTGGTTTTGGTGCTGGACTCCTGCTGCCCAGGGGACTCACTGCTACTGCTTCTCCTTACCATGGGTGGGCCTCTGCTTGCAAGAGTGGCTGTTGGATTGGGACCTTTTGACACCTGCCCTTGCTGGGAGGGACCCTCAACATCTGCCTGGGTGCCTAAGGGGAAACCCAGGCCCCCTACCTCCTCCCTCTTCCCAGAGGAAGCACCTCTCAGCTGCTTACGGGAGCCCCAGCTGCTGCTGCCATCGCCAGGACACCCTCGGGACACACAAGAGCCAGGGGAAAACCGAAACACCCCTCACCCTCCACTTTCTCTCTCTCCCTGAGGCCGCCTGAGCCAACAGCGCCCCCTGCAGCTGCGGGGGAGTCACTGCAGCCCAGCAGCCAACAGCGCCCCCTGCCGGGTGTGACCATAACTACACCAAAGGGGAAACTGCTTGACGGGTGGGAAAAGGCTGTTATGGGGTTTTTTGGTTTTCTGTTGCTGCTGTTACTGTTGTTTGTTTGTCCATATATATATATACTAGTAAAGAACTGTTATTCCTTTTCCCATATCTTTGCCCGTAATTTCAAAGTTATAATAATTTGGAGGGAGGGTGGTAATATTTTCCATTCCAGGAAGGTTCCCACCTTCCTTGGCAGACACCTGTCTTTTAAACCAGGACAAATAGGAAAACACATGGAATGCTCATTGCCAGGGCTAGTGTGAGGAGTGCATCCTTTCCAGAGACCACAAGGACAAACCATTCCTTATTTCTGCTTTCAACACAGGCAGGAAAGATCATAGACTCCTCCTTCACTGTCCCCTCGCACACTCTCACCTGACAGAGAAAAGACTTCTATTTTAGCATGAAAATCATGCGGCCCTGAGAAGGCTGCCACGACCCCCAGGAAAACATCCCTACTGGGGTGGGCAGTCTCTATGCCGCACTCTGGTCGTGGAAAACATCCTTTTCATGATCCCCACTCTTGTTAAGCTGAAACATGGAACAGGTGTCTCTGTGGGGAGCCGCCAATTCATCAATCTAAGTGAGCTGGAAATTCCTTTTTGTTAGGAGCAGTTCACTCTTGAACATACGCAGCGCAGCCCAAGAAATGAGCAATGAACACTATATCTCTTCTATGTCTGTGCTTTGCTTTAAAAGGAGAACACTCTGGAATGAGTTGTCTCCCTTTATAGGTTCGACCAATCCCTTTCCACCAATAAGGAACAAATATGAGTAGATGTAAGTGAAAAAGAATCACGGTTTACTAACAAACAACAGCAACAGCTAAAAAATAGCAGTAAATAACTGCTAGATACCAAACTACTAAAACTCATGAATTCCACAGGAATAGAGACCCAAAATGCTGGAAAATGCCCTTTCCCGAGATGGCACCCACCAGAGGGCTTGGAGGACAAAGGGAAAATGATGTCACACCTTCTCTTCCAAAATGATGCCCTCCAGGCGACCATGTGTCCCCAGGAACAAAGAGATAAGATGGCAACGACCCCTACCAGGAAGGCAAGAGCCCACAGAGCAGTTGTAGAGGCAGATGAAAATTTGCTGGTTCATGTGAGGGTCCACACCACTGCCACTGCTTCCTCCTGCCATTTCTTGGCTCTGCCAGTGCTCCTGCTATGCTCTGCACCGTGGCTGTGGCAGGAGGGGAAAGGACTGGTCTGTTTGTGCCAGCACAGAGTGGCCTGACCACAGGAACTCACTGGCTTTTTTCCTCTCTGCCAGCGGAATTTGCAAATTTGGTTTGAAACATTTCTAATTACAAAATGCAGTCTTTATGAGTGGCTACAATTGCAAACACAAAACAACCACCTTCCAGGCAGAGCTCGCTCCTTCCTTCAACAAAAGCTGCCATGAAAGAGAGAGCCTCTCTCTTTTTCCTCTTTGGCTGGGCGCCCCTGGCAGGCCACCAGCGACTCGGACCGGAGCAGGGCCACTCCACTACTCTCAGTGTGATGCCTTGATTGCAGATGGGCAGCTACAGAATGTGCCCTAAGGCAGCTCAAAACCACTAACTTCGGTCTCTTCAAGAAAAAAAAAGAGAACCATAAAAGGAAAAAGTCTCTGCTTTAAACAAAGACCAAACAGCCAGTGAAGCAAAAACCACGTGGCCAATGGGGGCCTATTGTCTGCTTCAGCAGACTTTAACAGCACTCTCAATAGCACCCTGCCCTTCCCAGCAGCAGGGTCTTAGAGAGTCAGTAATAGTTTGTAGGCACAGATAGATATGAAATACAGTAACATTTCATATTACCCCAGGACAGTCTGCCCTGGCAGACAGCCTTTTAATAATACTTTTAATAATTATTATAATAATAGTAATAATAATTTTAAGACCTGCCAGAGTGACTTCACCCTAGATACAAAACATAGACGGGAAACACTTAGAGACATTTTTGCTATTTACCTGTGAAATGTCTGGATTCTGCCTCTGTTTACCTCAGCATTAATTGGTCACATCTCTGAGATGCTGTAACATTTGAATAGCAAATTGTATAAATGATGCAAGTCATTCCCATGAGGATGCAACTGAAGGATCCTGATTCTCCAGAACCTGGATTTTCTGATGTCTAGCAAGGGTTATGCTCATCCCTCAGCCCTTTCTTCCACTAAGCATTAGCAGGATTTCTTTCACTTCTTTGCTTGTGTTCCCAAAACATATTAGAAATTCCCTGTCTTTCTGGCTTAAACTGGCTGACATCCTTAATTCTTTTCTGAAAAGATAAAGAGACTGACACAGGCACATGCAGAACATGATCATATAAGCTGTGCATTCTTAGGAAGCCAAGTAGAAAACAAGCCACATGACTTCAACTCAAAATTCACTTAGAAAAGAAACCATTGTGAAGATGATCACAGTGGTGAGGACTGAGTGGGTGCAAGGAGAAACAGGCTGTAAGGGTAGCTGCAACTCAGGCAAATTAAAATAAACAGTGATGCAAGTATAGTTTTTATCAGTCGTAATGATTGCAGAGTCTTAGCCAAAGTGTTTGCACACTGGAACCAAAATTTGGCTTTAGAGAAATGAAATTGTTACTGGTCATTCAGGGTAAATCATCCTAGATACCTCCATCCTGCAGCACTAGGACACAGAAATCACAGCAGAGCTGGGATGATAATAGACCACAGCATAGGGATGGGATTGTAAAACAGAGGAGAAACCAAGGCACGTTCTCTCTGTCAAGACCCCTGTGTTGCCCCTGAGACCAGTGTGGTTTGATTCCCACCGCTCAAACTCAAACAGTGAGCAAGCGTTTACTCAAAGCACAGGAACTGGCCTAAAAGATATCAGGGCCTGGGGACATGGTAATGGATGCCATAGCAAGTATCTGAGGTGCTTTTGTTGTTCCTTTTTGGATGCTTGACATGGACCAAAGGAGGTGTGTCCACCTGGGGCTTCAATGAGGCGTGCATGGACTCAGAGAGGGATGAAGAAGGCACAGGGAGAGAGCTACAATCCTTACCAAAACCCAGCAGGAGGTCTATGGAGATGCTGAACTCCCCCAAAGCATGGCCATCAGGGAGTCAGGGACCATTAGCTGCACAGCCCAGGTTGAAGAGAGGTCAGCTACAGGCACTTGCCATATTGAAAAAGGATTTGCTGCTGAAAACAAGGCTGACTGGAGACCTCCCTCTGGAACTGCTTGCAGAATGAACATAATTGCCTGAGCACTGAAGGAAATAGATATCCATCTTTCTGTGCAGTGGGCCTGCTGCTGGGAGGGGAAAGCTGTGGGAAGCGGCAGAACAAACATCGATTCTTTTCAAAGCAGAGATAAATCCACCAGCAAGGAAGGAACAAAGTACGGGAGTTTGGGAAGACTTTACACACCAGCTGAGCAATGCATCCATCCCCTGATGAGTGAGGGTGTTGAGGAAGGACATCAATAGGCAAACGCTCTGAACAGTAATGTCCATCCCTCATAAGGCAGCAAATCTGCTCTCATTTCCTGTAATCTGAACACACAAAAGAGGAAGGGGAAAAATGCCTTTAAATGGTGATTATAATTCCTGTCATGGTGTCTCCCGAAAAAGTGACCCCCCAACACTGTGTTATTATCAATCACAACTGCTATAGTAACATCCTGAGGCTCCAATGGAGATCAGAACCTTCACAGAGAGTCCTTTCCTGCCCTGAAAGACCTGTAGGGCCCTTGTGGGAGTGAGGGCTCCATAGAGAAATGAGTTGCTCAAAGCCTCCCAGATGGGAATTAAACAAAACCCAGCCTCTTTTTGAGCTGTGGAATTGTGTGTGCACCACAGAGTTATAGCAGGGTTGGCTGGTGGGCACCTGAAAATATCTCTAACCCAACTTGCTGCTCAAAGCTGACACCACCACGAGCTCCCAGACAAAAAACAGCTCACAAATTGACAGAGTCTTAAAAAACTGAAAGTGAAGAAACCCATGACCATCAAAGTTGTATGTTATTCTGTAATCTCACGAACATCAAGACAGCTGCTGACAAGGAGCACAGCCATGGTTTTTACTGATCCAGGTTCTGCTGTACTAGCATTTTGTGACATTGCTTCCTGACCTGGACACTTACTGCCATTTTTACTTCTTGCCTTTTTCCACCGATGTGTCAAAGAAATAGCAATGCTTAGAATTTTTTACCTCCTCCACATGACAGACAGTTATAATTCTGCTTCTCTTCACCCAACAAAATACATGTCTATGGCCATCGTTGGTGTAGTTGTCACATGTATTTAAGGGCCCAGTGCTGGGTCAAGTGAGACTTCTGAGAGGCCTTATAACAGAGAATCCTTCCTCAAACAGGCCTTGTGTGACATCAGCAGGTGACCAACACCTCATTCCCATTGTGAAGGACTAACCTAAGTCTTGCCCCATGCCTCCACAATGGGGGACAGTAGTCACAGCGGCTTTGCCCTCTCTCATTTGTCATGGAATCAGAGAATGGTTTGGGTTGAAAAAGACCTTAAAGATCATCCAGTTTCAACCTCCTGACATGGGCAGGGATACCTTCCACTAGACTAAGTTGCTCCAAGCCCCATCCAACCTGGCCTTGAACACTTCCAGGTGTGGGGCAGCCACAGCTTCTCTGGGCAACCTGTGCCAGGGCCTCACAGGGAAGAATTTTTTCCCGATATCCAATCAAAATCTACCTTCTTTTATCTTCCTTTACCATAGAAGTTTGTTAAGGTGGGAACTTCGGTCGCATTTGATGAACTGTGGAAACTGAGGTGCTGCATGGTGAAGCTGGGTAATTGTGGTAGCAATTCTCCCATCCAGGACACATAGATCTCCTCTGGACAGAAGAGCTGCTGATATCCTGACGTGCCTGTAACATGCTCTTCCAGGAAGAGTTCAAGGCCAGTTTGGATGGGGCTCAGAGCACCCTGGCCTAGTGAAAGGTGTCCCTGCCCATGGAAACTAGATAATCTTTAAGGTCTTTTCCAACCTAAATCTTTCTGGAATTCTATGATTTTATGATTTATCTACCTGCCTAACTCCTTATGGCTGAGCTGGACTGGGAGACCCAATCCACCCATGCTGTGCTTTTTGCCTTCTCTAAGCAGTAAATTCCTCAGAAGCAGGACTGTCTAGCCCAGACCTAAATCTGTCTTACATGGAGCAAGGGAAGTGGTAGAGCAAACAGGAGAAGGAAAGATGTAATGGCTGCCTCAGAATAATCATTAGCACAAAGAAAAATGCATGCCCCTTCTCCAAAGACAATATAAATGAAGGAAAGAAGTCCATAAAACTCCCTTTTTATGGCTCATAGAGACATAAGTGTACATAGATTTCTGGTTAATTAGGTATGTAATGGATGACTTCTTCAGCCAGTGTACATGAACAGCTAATTCAATGAGCAGCACTGAGTCACAGGCTGGTGAACAGGCACAACAAAAGCCCCAGATTGTTTTACTATGTTTTTGTTTATAAATCATCTTTCTTCTAGAGAGAGGGTTATTTTTAGCTGGCTTATGGTGTCAGGCAGGAGGGTTGCCCATGTCTGATTTCTGCTCTGCAGCTGCAAACACTTCATTCCCATCAGATCTACCTGGAGCAAAGGAAATTCCAAACCATGAGAGCTCCCTTTTGGCTCCATGTTCCCAAGAGCCAGGTTCCCACTTACCACCCTGTTGCAAGACTTTAACTCTGGACCCCAGAGACATGTTTTCCTTCCTGAGCCTACCACTTCCATTTCCCAGCTGTGTGTGGTTGAGGGAAGCCAACTCCACTATCCTCTGAGTGCCTTGCAGAATAATTTGAAGTGGGTCAACGTGAAGAACTCAAACTGACACTCACCCTTCTTTAGGTGTGTCTTGAGTAGAAACCAAACACAAATTACAACCCAAAAGAAAATGGATTTCCCAAAAATGATGACAAACAATACTTGCTCTATTTGCCATGAGAGGGCACTTATACATTAATTCTCACATTCCTGGCTCTAGCATGGAATCTGCCAGAATACAGTTTGGTCAGAGTGAGATTCAATATCCATCTCAATGGAGGAATGTCTCCTGCAAGAACAGGGATGTGTTGAGTGTGTTCCTTGTTGCATTACAGGTCACACAGGGACATGTGTGCACCTTGAGGTCATGGCGTACAACCTCTATCTAGAGGGAAATAATAACAAAGGAAACCCTTGGGGTAAAGGATGCAAAGAAAATTTCCTAGGAGGAAACAGTTTTGAAGGTAAGATTGTGAGAAAGTGTTAATGTCTTTCAATACAGATGAAGGAGGCACCTGCTTCCCAACTTCCTTAGCAAAGACTGTATAAATTAGCATTTTGGAAACTGGACAATGTTTACTGCAGGTGAGTCATTCTGTTGCAAACACCTCATCAGCTGGAAGCTGCAGGATAGAGCCCAGGCTGCTGACTTGGAGCTCATTAGAAACTTTAATTTCCCCTCCTCTCAAAC
Source organism: Dasyornis broadbenti (assembly GCA_013397935.1). Lineage (NCBI taxonomy): Eukaryota > Metazoa > Chordata > Aves > Passeriformes > Dasyornithidae > Dasyornis > Dasyornis broadbenti. The sequence goes on along the minus strand of VZRN01004071.1, from coordinate 408,987 downwards.
ACACAGTAGATGTGTAAAACTACAGACTCTGAGAATATGCATAGCTCTGAAATTACAGCTGTTCATCAGGGCCAATTTGTTCTTGATGGAATCCCAACTGGTCAAGGAATTCTGCAGCATAACAATAGGCGATTATCTTTTGCTTCAATTGATTTTGTCACAACAGCCTCTGCTGGACTGTAGTTCTCATTTGGTTTCCAGGAAAAGTACAGAAGATCCAAGCAATGAGACAAGTCTTTGATTCTCTGGGAAGGCATCTCATGTTTGTGCAAGAAATCAACGATGCCATGTAAGCCAGTTAACAGACACAATCACTGTCTTCTCTCTGAAGTCGAGGGGGGGGGGGGAAGAAAAAAAAAAAAGCTAAAAGTCTCTAACTAAGTTTTGCAACTTTAGCCCAGAGAGGAGAATGATAGATATTAATTAGATCAGTCCTCAGAAAAAGAAGACCTTTTTCAGTCATCTTTATCTACTCTCTTTTCATCTTAGATTCATCTTAAGGACACAGCTGTAGATATCACAGAATCACAGAACTGAAGAATAGTAGGGGTTGCAAGGGACCTTGGGAGATCATCTAGTCCAATCCCTCTGATAAATCAGGCTCACCTGGACAAGGTCATGTCCCAAGTGATTTTGAACGTCTCCAGAGCAAACTCCACACCCTCTCTGAGCAGCCTCTACCAGTGCTCTGTCATTCACACAGTGGAAAAATTTTTCCTCATATTCAGATGGAACTTCCTGCACTTCAGTTTGAGCCTGTTGCCCCTTGTCCTGTCTCAGGGCACCACTGGAAAGAGTCTGACCCTATTCTCTTCACAACAGCCCTTAAGATATTCATAAGCATTGGTAAGATCCTCTCTCAGTCATCAATTCTCCAGGCATGTTATGAGACATAACGTTTTTAAACACCATCAGCACTGTGAAAAAAGGCAGTCAGGTGTGGGCAAACTGAGGAAAAGGTCACAACAAGAATGGTAAGAGACTGAAGAAAATACAACTTAAGAAGAAAGACTGGTGGAGCGGTGTCTCCCCAGCCTAGAGGAAAGAAGCCCATGGAGGGAACGTGATGGCTGTCTTGGCATTATTTGCAGCAAAGTGAACTTAGGTTGGCTCCAAAGGAAACCTACTAAGTTGATAGAAGCAAAACACTGAAAAAGTATCGACTCATTTCTGCTGTGAGTTTTTCCTGGCAGCATGGTCCTTGGTGTAGACATTTAGACTAAGGGGTGTCTTGAGCTTTCTTCTGTCCCAAAGATGCACAAATTCATAAAATTCCACAGACTCCACTATATAACTTCCATAAAAAGGAGTCTCTGTAGGTCTACCACCCAGACTTACACCACAAGGGAAAGCAGAGTAATAGTTCATCTTGTCTTCAAAACCAGTGCTGGTGGACAGAGAATCCGTTCACACATCCTACCTCCAACCACCAGGATTTACAAGGACTGGTTATGGTGAAAAGGGCTGAGTTGAACAGCTCAGGGCTCAGTTGAGCCTGGAGGTGATGAATCAAATCCTGTTCTCAGTACCATTAAGTATAAAGTCTTTCTGCAAGAAACTTGCGTGAGATTTTGTCCTTGCTGAGGAAATTCCAGTAAGATCAGTAGAAAAGAAGAAAAGAGCAAAAATTGTTTTGTTTCATTTGCTGGCAATTTTTCAGCATTTCGCAGTGTTGGAATACAGCTGGATGAAGGAGACAGATGAGACTTGACTGAGCTGTGGCAGGATGCTTTGGGATGCCTGCCTGCAACAAGCACCACGACACAAGAGAAACATAGGTCACACCTGTAATTTGTGTTTAGAAAGCATTTCTGGCTCCAAGCACCATGTCCATGGCTGTAGCCTCTCTCCATGACAGCAAAACTATTACAAACTGCATTGATTCAAATATATACCCTCCAAAGAAGACACAGCCTGATGTCACACCAGGGCAGGTTTAGATTGGAAATAAGGAAAAATTTCTTCCCTCAAAGGGTTGTTCAGCACTGGCATAGACTGCCCACTTTAGGAGTGGAGTCACCATCCCTGAAGGGATTTTAAAAGCCATGTAGATGTAGCACCTTGGGACATGGTTTAAGTGGGGGGCTTGGCAGTGCTGAGTTAATGGTTGAACTCTATGATCTCAGAGGGCTTTTCCAACCTAAATGATTCCATAATTCTGTGATTCTCAGCCTCCCATAGAAAGGCCATGCACATTAGGAGGAAACTTAGGAATCAAAATATACCATGAGCCAGGGAGGAGATTTCCCAAACTTCTTGTTCTCCAGTACAGGGACAAAAAGCCACTTTGAACTTGAAACAGGCTGGGCTAAAAAGCAAAGGCATTCAAAGGGCAGGGAGGGCTGCCAGGGGACAAGACAGGCAGGAGCATTTATATCACCTCCAAATGTCAGATACCCCCTCTCTGTCCTCCTGCATTAACCTTTTACCTTTAAGCATCCTTTTCCCAGACACGACCCCTCACAAGAGCACTGGCCCTCTCCAACAGGTCATTGCTTTGAGGGGCAGAGCAGTTCGCAGCAATCAGCTCTTGCTCAAGAGTCAGGAAGTGCACAGCTGAGAAGGAGAACTGACAAGAAAACATTTCAATAGAGTTTCCGTTTTGTGGGACTCATGGTTTGCATTTGTTCCCCCTTTCCCCTGTGTGAAAAAAAAAAACGTGTTGCAATGACTCTCGGAGACAGGGAGTGACATGTGAATCTGTCACCTCCCTGCTGAATTCTTTCTGTGAAAGAGCCTGACCCTTCCTGTGGAGGAGGTTCATGTTGATGGTGCACGTGATAGGAGGGGAACATCTGCACCAAGATGGCCTCTTTGCATGCAAGAACCACACACTAAGTGCCTTCTCCTATCACTTTCCCTAAGCACTGGCTCCCAAAGTCCATTTGGTGCTGTGGCTCCTTGGAGGCATCTATTTGTTTTATGAGATTTGTCCCCACTACCAAATCTTACAAACAAAAACTACTCACTCCAGTTATAAAAATCAAGTCACAGCACACTTGCAACATGATGATCTGAGAACAGAAGGGTTATAAACGCTCCAAAAGCTGGTATTCAAACCCAGGCAAAATTCAGGAGTAGTAATAATAAAATATTGATGACTTGCATGCAGTGGATGAAAGATCCAGTGGATGAAAAGTCAGTGCTGTGGTGATCATTTTGCCAAAGCTAAGCTTCTTCAGCTGCATGAAGTGATCCATGGCTGCAAACCAAGGGGAGAAGCTGGGGAACAGCTGAGATACCAAGGCATCTCCAACCATTGCAGGCATTTCTCTGGACCTCAAATGAAAAAAGAAACTCAACAGCTTCCAACTTAGGCAGGAATTTTCTCAAGAACAATGCCAAAAGAGTTTCCCCCTGACATCTAGTGGCTGCTGGAAACAGAGAGAGAGATAACGTGGCAGGAGAAAACAAGCCGTGCTATTACCAAGAAGATTAATTGCAAATGCAATAATATCCAGGCCTTCTGATGAAATATTTTACAGTATATTGCCCTCAAGAGAATGGCTCTTTTTACTGATTTATTTTAACCTCCACATTACACAGATATGTTATAGATGTCTTCAGAGATGCCCTGGTGTTATTTGCCCCCTGACAGCAAATAATAAACTCTTTCTCAGCTATATAACATTTCCAAGGAAGCCCTTGACGTGACTAGAAAAATAACAAGGACAATTAAGTCACATGGCGCTCATAGCCCTGTGGGAATGGACTTGAGCTCTGCTCCAGGACTCAGATAGCATGAGAAACCCTGGTTCAAATCGAGTAGCAACAGACTTAGAGGTAGTAATTATTAAAGATCTCATGGTTAAAGATCCTCTGGGGGTCTCTCTATTATTTTAATAATGGTTCAAGTCAACTTTACTGCTTCCAGCGTAGTCTGGTACGACAAAGGAGGAAGGGCTCTTCTCAAGGGAATGCAGTCAGGACATCTCAGCTGCCCATAATTTTGTTCAGTGGGGAAGAAGGGGATGTTGGTCACACATCTTTGGGGGTCCAGGTAAATTTGATGTCTCTCTTGTAGCCCTAATTTTTAGTCTCACTGGATGGAGGGATATCATGGACAGAAGTTCTTGGGAGGTGGATGTCATCATGAGGCTCCTATGGTTAAAACATGGTTAAGAGGGTTCGGGCAATTTGGGGAGATTTCCAACTATCTAAGCTGCCCGCCCAGATGGCTTGCTTTGCCCCTGTCCTTGGTTCCTCCTATGTAATTAATAAGGCAGCCTTTTCCCCTCATTGTGGTTATATCAGCTCTGCTGTGTTTCGGCAGTGCCTAGCACTTCAGCTACAGAGTCTGGCTGAGCCCCACCTCCTTGCCACACTCAAGAGAGAGGCCTCTCTCTTGAGTGAGAGGTAAAGGAACAGGTAAAGTGAGAGAGGTGACCAGATCCTGCTAATTGCACATTAACAGACCCGCAACATCCGTTGGCATTGGGGAAAGAGGCCGACCTCCCCTGGGGCCCGAGAGCTGTGGCACACACCAGAGGGTGTTGGTAGAATGCCCAGCATGGCTCCCCAGCTTTCCGTCACTGGTTTGTTACAAACAGCACATCCATCCACCCTCACTCCACCAGTGTTTGCAGGGTGCTGGTATCAGTGTTCCTGCCACTCTTGGGTCCCACCACACCTCAGAAGGTTTCTCCACACACCAGCTCACCATGAACCTCCTCTTCCTCTCACTTGCAGTTTCCTCATCACACTCCTACAGCAAAACCCCTTTCTTAAATCCTCTGATTACCATCAAAGTACTTTAACATTGGGGTTTCACCCCATCTGACCCCGACTCCATAGCCGATTTTGCTTGTTGCTGTTACTCTTGGCACAATGGCACAGGAGTCCTTTCTGCCATGGGATTGTGCAGTAAATCTTGGCAGACAATTGGCTTTCAGCTGCTTGAAGCCTGGTTCTGAGCATTCACCTTCTCCATTCAGTCCCTCAGGGGGCCCAAATCCCACATGGAGAAAGAAATTAATTTCTAAAAATCTTAGCAAGTAAGAATCACACCAGGACTTCTGTATGCACCAGACCAGCCCATGCTACATCATGAAGACCTCAGTTGTTACAGCAGCAGCTTGCATTGAGGTCTCGCCTAGATTCATGGTGATTGGACCTGTACTTTACCATGAGCAAGTCTGGAGAAAATGGATCAAAGTGAAGTCGTGGCCCAGAGGAACCGTATTCCCACAAGGGAGGCAACAGCATATACAGTCATGTGATTTTCTTCTTATCCTTAAGGTCTCTGCAGCATCTGGGCATAAGTCTGCTGGCTCTGTGTTCACATGTCTAGTAGAGGGCCATGGGTGAAGATAAATATTCTGAGAAAATCATAAAGGTGATCTTGTGACACTAGGTTTAGGCTATTTCACAAGCACTGAGCACTTTTCATGCTCCAAAGAGAATGACGCATCTACGTGGGTGTTGCACAGCAGACCCCCGGCCCCTTTACCAACACTAGAAACCTGAAGAGAAGGGCAGCTTGCAAAAGCCTCCAATGCCTTGGGGTTTTTTTACCTCCCTCTTTCCAAGCCCTGTGGACCTGGAATAGACCCCTGTAAAACCACTTTGGTTGGAGAGCTGTTGTCAGGTCATTTTGAAAAGTTCGCAACACTTTGCAAATTGTTCTTTCTGGAGGTTGTACAATAACAGTGCCATTACTCAAAAAACCCATCCAAGTATATTATGTTAGACACAGGTCAGATCTCTTCACCCATAACAATATTCCATGGAAAAAAAGAAGAGGAAAATAAATTGTTCAACACAAACTGGAGATGACAATGAAAAATTTACCCTTAACTATGTATATTTTTATGGAAAAAGGTTATCTATCCATCTGTCATCACATACTAGTACAGGAAAGAGCCTGTGAATATTTAGATACAAATATCTTGCATGTGTAGCTAAAGAGAAAAAATGCTCCTAGAGACGCGTGGCTATCTCTACTTCCCCCTCCCTGTAGATGCCCATCCCAAACGTTGTATAAATATGTTGAAGCTGGTCACCTGACCTATTTTAATCATCTGTATTAGGATGTAATACGTAGGAGTGTCTTTTACTCTCCAGGAACAATAAAGGGATTCTCAAGCAATTAGTCCAGGTGTAAAAAACTGCATTACACCATACCAATCCCATCTATACATCTTGTTTTCTCCATCTCTAAAGCAGAGATAATAAACCTGCCTTTGTCTCAAAAGCAGTTGAAGATCCTTAAGGGAAAAGGTAGTCGTGATACAGGGATGTTATTAAGGGAAAGATCACAATAAGGTTAACAACAAGGTCAGAAATGAGTTCATAGAGAAACTTGCAGTGGAATTGCAAAAAGCCAAGGTTGCCCTCAGTTTGGAAAATCAAAGAATCACAGAATGATTTGGGTTGGAAGGGATCTTTAAAAGTCATCTAGTCCAACCCCCTTGCAATGAGTAGGGACACCTTCAACTAGATCATGTCTGTATTCTCCCCATAGCTGAAAATGGATCTTTCAAAACGCATTGTTTTTCTTTCAGCAATTTTCAAATGACACATTAAAGAAGAAAAGCGTTTTTTTCTAAGAGTCACCCACTTGATATTTCACAAAAGTTGTATGACCACACTCAATGCAATTACCATATCTTCCAGCATTTTGGCAAGTTGAAGGCAATGAATATCACAACCCATATGAAAATTAGAGTATTTCTCCTTTTTAATTCCATTCTGACAGTTTTTTCCCATTTATGTTCTCCCTCGCACCTCTGCTTGGGCTCCTCAGCATCAGTGAAATCCCTCACAGTGGAAGAGCAACAGAGCCACCCCCAGAGTGGTTGTTTCTCCCAGGGCTCTTACACAGAGGACATTGCATCAACCCATCCTGTGCAGCTCATGGAAAGCAGCTGGTGCCTTGAGGCCACACCAAACCAAGACCCCCTGTTCCTGGGCCTGCAGCATGAGCACAGGGCTCTGGAAGATAGCTGGGACTAGAAAAGCTGGGTCCTCAGGCCTTGAACAGCTGGAGAAAGATCCAGCCCTTGGTAAACCACCAGTGTGGGCTGCTCAGGATGGAAAGTGAAAGAAGGAGCCAGGGTTTGGACATGTTCCTACATGTGCCTCAACCTCTGGGTTGGAGCCAGGATATTTGAAAATACATGCATGTGCCCTGGAACGGGGGGAGACATCCCTTCCGATGCCGTTCCCTGAAGGACTCACAAAAGAGCCGGGCATAGGCAGCCTCCATGCAACACTGGTGATTGGGGTGTACCTGAAGACACTGTGAGACCTCACAAAACCCATAATAATTATGATAGACTCATTCTATCATTATGGCAGGGAAACACCAGTGACTAGACATCCTTCTGCTTTGTGTCCACACTTTGCATCAGTTCCTTCCCACTTTTAGTGTGTCAACGTCTCTGCAAGGGACTCTGTAAACCTGTGGCCTTGGATCCAGTGAAGTTTTGCCACCTCTCTGGGTCAAGTCAGAATCATGCCCCGGATCTTCAGAAGAGTTTCTAAATTTTCACAGAGTTCCACAACATTAATTTCCTCTAAATCACTTTTTCCCTCTCTGCTGGTTAGTCCTTTCTGCCTTTAATACATTTCCAGGCTCTGCAGCCTCATAAAACTTCACAGGGGAACATTTTTGCTTGGTTGGTGTGGGCAGGAAATTACTGTCATTTTTCACTTCTCCCCAAGAAGGTGTTTACTGGGCCCGTCATCAGTGCGCTGTTGCACGTTGGCCTTTCCAGCGCTGTCCCCGGAGAGGTGTCAGTGCCAGCAGCCAATGCAGAAAAGAGCCCAAGTTCTTTATTTTGATTGGCCTGGGAAGGAAATCTGGGCATTTCAGCAACACAGTGTCTCCAGACAACCCCTCATCAGCATCTCAGCAGGGCAGTGAAGGCTGGAGAAAAACATCCTGGTCTCCACCAAAGGTTAGCAGCAACACAGATGCATGTGTTTATGGACATAACACACCCTGCCCCACTACAGCTGATTGAGCGAGAGCACGCAGGTCCCTGGCAATACCTCCATGCTTTGACACCTCTCTGATGGCGCCCCTGAGAAAGACTCCTGGAGACACCTCCCTGCGGGGAGACTTAGAGAGGAGCTTTGTGGCAGAGCACAAATACAAGTGCAGGACTTGCAAATGTCCACCAGGCTTTGTCTTTATCCTTCATTTTGATTAAGAACTGTCTGGAAATGAACCCAGGTGTGCCCAGGTGGGCAAGAAGGCCAAGGGCACCTGGCCTATACCAGCAATGGTGTGGCAGCAGGACCAGGGCAGTGATCGTCCTTCTGTGCTGGGCACTGGTGATGAACCTGCAGTCCTGGGGGCAGTGCTGGGCCTCTCCCAACAAGAAGGACACTGAAGGGCTGGAGTGTGTCCAGAGAAGGGGATGGAGCTGGGGAGGGGGGTTGCAGTACCAGGAGTGGCTAAGAGAGCTGGGCGGGGCTCAGACTGGAGAAAAGGAGGCTCAGGGAGGACCTTCTCACTCTCTATAACTCCGATAGGAGGGTGGAGCCAGGTGGGGGTCAAGCTCTTCTCCCAAGGAACAAGGAATAGAAGAAGAGGAAACAGCCTCGAGTTGTGCCAGGAGAGGACCCAGTATCCATGATGCTATAAAGACTCCTTGGTACGAACCCGGTCATGCCCTGGGAAAAGCTCAATGCTGGCTCCTCGTTAATCCAGACAGACACCTTTTTGGCTCTTGTGCTGGACTTTGCTGGTAGACAGGCTGGTGTGAGCACACAGGAAAGGAAAGTTTCAAAGTATAAACCCCAAAGCAATCTCAGCCTCAAAAAAGTGTCAAAGAAAGAAGCACATGGTTGACCTGAATTATTTATAAACAGAGACTCACTGGAAACATGATAGAATTGAACCAAATTCCTGTTTCTAACCCATCTCTCTCCCCATAGCCTGTCACCTGAGCAGTGTGTCATCAGCTAGCACCCTGGGCACTGACTTCCCCAGGATCAGGGTCTAAGCTATTGCTGAGTGCACAAACTGCCCCCCTCAGATAGAAAGTAGGTCCTGGATTCCCAAAGCTACCTGGAAGATGGTCTTCAGAGACGTGGAAGCGTTAGTGTATGGTGCACACAAGGAGAAATCTTAGCTGATCCTGTTCTTCCCTGCAAAGGACCCCAAGTATTTTGCCGAGGAGCATCATGGGGTGGACACTTATGCTTGTTTTCACCTCTACAGTCAGAGGGAAGGCAGCCAGTGAAAGCAATGTGCTGATTGTGTAGGAGGGATGCTCCAGCTCCCCAGAACAGAAATCCTGGAAGGTTGGAGCTAACCTCAACAGCTGGATTTCCACCAAGGCTGAGAGGTGCAAGAGAGGGAGGAACCTAGCACTCAGATCACTACCACACTTTGGCACACCAGATCCCCCAGTTCAGCTCAATCTCTCCTCAGAGATGAGCAGCAGCTCCTTGGGCAGCAAATGCTACCCAGGAGGAACCTTCACAGCCCCACCTCAGATAAGGACAGAGGGTTCTGATTCATCCCTGCTCCAGCAGAAGCAGTAGCTGCAACAGCAACTGAACATCACACGGAGCCACGGAGCCCAGCACTCCCGTGCTACCTTCCTGGCAGTGGCAGTCTCTTTCTCTCACGTAGCTGGAGGAGAGAAGAATGAAGCATACAGAGGCAGGGAGAATGAACAACTTGGGAATGCATGAGCACTAGAAATGTGAAATATTAAGATGTAGATCTATTCTGAGTCACCAGAAACAATCTGGACTGGCAAGGTCTATGACTTCAGGTTGAGCAGGTTTCTATTCCTTCTTTTATGTCATTTTCAAAGATCAAACTTTGAAGGACTTTCTCACCTATGGATTCATTCCTTGGCAACCACCACAGCAGCCTCTGATCTCCAAATCCTAGGGAAAGTCTAGATGTGGCCACCAGGAAGAACCTCATCCCCTTCTATGTGACCAGGCAGCCCCTGGAGGAGTGAGGCTCAGCTCAGCTGCTGCTTTTAGACACTCCTGCCACAAAAACATGAGCCTGTAGGAAAAGCAGTCATGTGTCATTTGTCACAACAAAAAGCTACCAAGAGCAGCAGGCACCATGTAGCAAGGAATTGTTTCCAGGTCTGGTGGTTAAGAGCTCATGGTTGATCCTCCACCCAGATCCCACGCTGAAGAAGGATATGTTACCAGCTTTGTTCTTGTGCTTCTCCTGCAAGTGATAATCCTACTTTTATGACATGTTCTTCTCACAGGAGCCATACAGGATGCTACACTTTGAGTGACTAGCAAATTACTTGGGTTTAAGAGGTCTAAAATTTAAAAACCACAGAGGGAGGAAAGAACAGGAACCTTTTCTCAAGCTTTTAAATTTAATTCTTAGGGAATTAGGAATACATGTGATTTGGCGGAACAGAAACATGGAGCTGGAAAGGAGTTCAGGAGCCTGAGTAGACCACCCTCAGTCGCTGAGACAGGATGGGACATCTCTCAGGGTGTCTACAGCCTAGGGTCTGCTGGGCTGGAGAACAGCTTTTGGGGAAAGAACCTGGGACAATGAAGACAAACCATTTTGTGGGTGGTGGTGGCAGGAGTGGAGCCAGCAGGACCAGGGAAATGATTCCTTCTTTCCATTTGGCACTTGTCAAACAGGGCACTGGGACCAGTTTGGGCTCCCCAGCACCAGGTAAATAATGAGAAAATACAGTGAAGCCATTGGGCTGGTTGGAACTGGAGCTCAGGGCACTCAAGGAGAGGCTCAGGCAAAGAAGGATTTTATTACTGTCTGCAGGTCTGGGATGGTGTAGGGATGAGAGAGGGATAAGCTGTCATGGGAGTTGCTCAGTGATAGGAAAAGTTAGTGGAACAGTGGAACAGGGGTCTGGATTAGGGAATCTCCACCTCTGGAGATACTTGCAACTCTCCTGACAAAAAAACCTGGACAAACTCAGATCAAACTTCAAAGCTGGTCCTTCCAGTCTTTTTTACTCTGATTCTATGATTATATAGGGAAGGAATTCTTCCCTGTGAGGGTGGTGAGGCCCTGGCACAGCTTGCCCAGAGAACCTGGGATTGCTCCATCCCTGGAAGTGTTCAAGGCCAGGTTGGATGGGGCTTGACACAACCTGGTCTAGTGGAAGGTGTCCCTGCCTGTGAGAAGGGGGTGGAATGAAATAAGTTTTAATGTTCCTTCCAACCCAAACCATTCTATGATTCCATGTCTTTGTTCTCACACTCTCCAGTATCAGGGATTACAATCACCTTGTATCACGTCCTCTAATATTCCCTACTCCTACAGTTCTGATTTTTTCCTAAAATACCCCAACTGCATATTTTCTGTGTGGGCATGCATTTCTTCTCATCACATGGTGGTGGATGTGTAGAAATGAGACCTTTCCTGTTCTCTTTGGATCTTGGTAATGCTTTCCAGGAGATGCATTTCTGTTTTAATAGCAGTACCTCTGACTCTGGCATCATCTGTGCTGGGGAATCTCTCGTCTCCTCTCCTACCTCTCCACCCCACACAGAGCCAATTTCACATTTCCCCTTTGGGACACAGCAATGTTTTACTGTCATCTTATTAGAAAACCAGTCTCAAATTCCAGCTGAGATCCATTGGATGAAGAGAGCTGTATCTGTTTTTATAAGGTATCAGTTCCATCAAGGGGAGGAGGTGGAAGCAGAAGAGCTGCTGTCCATGTGCCAGATGGGCACGGATCAGTCCCAGGCCAAATTCACACCTCATCATAACAGCTTATTAACCAGCAGGTCAAGAGATCAAGTAGCAACCCTGCTGTGTTACAGCCCTCATGTAGACATGGAAAGATTGGGAGATATGTCCCACTCCTGGAGGTAATTGGGACATCTGAAGTCTTATCTGCTTGTGATGTTTGTCAGAGCTGATCACACAGTGATTGGGTAAGATTCTGTGCAGATTTTCTCATGCTCTTTATAAAGTGGGACAAGACGAAACACTTTAGGTTCCAAAAACACGCTCAAGAAATGTACTTAGCCATAGGAGTGTGGATTCATCTGCTGCAATTTAATGAGCTCCCCTTGAGAGCAGCACAAAAACCCTGTTCAGGAGCTGTGCAGGGCAGGGGCCTCTCCCTCCAATCCTAGGCAGAAAGAGGTAGGATAGGACAAGGAAGGATAAGACACCACTGCAGTGGGCTGAAAATACAGTTCCACTTCGGCTCCAAAAACATTTTGGCATAACTTGCTAACTTGAATTCTATCTGTTAATGTTTTCAGCCTGATACCACTGGGAATCCTGATTTTTCCGAGACTTACCAACAGGAAATCCCTGAGCTGGAGGGTTTAGCTGTAATGAACTTATTGTATATTCAAGCACTGAACGTCAATTTGGATTATAATGTCAAAAATAAGCACTAAGAGAATGCAACAGGACCCTGGGGTCACCTGTCAGGAACTCCAGAGTGAAATTGGCCAGATATAGACCAGCACAGCCTTGATTTATAATTTTCCCTGTGCAAATATAACAACTAAGACTGAACAAACCTACTATGTCTCAGAGAGGAGCCCCCTCATCCTTTCCCCAGCTCATTCCCTACTTTGCACAGGATTTCCTTGGCTGGGGAGGCTTCATTAGAGGCTGCCCAAAGAGTTCTGGAGTGATCAGATGTGTTGGGAGGCTAAATCCCTCTATTAGTACACATCTAAATCACAGCCACTTGTGTCTTTCTGGGACCCTAAAGTCCCAGCAACAATCAGGGTTCCCATCCTCCCAGAGACACAGGTGAAGACAAGATCCCACCCCTTGTGCTAAAAGTACACAAGAACTAATCCAGAGCATGGGATGCCAGAGGAGAGGTGCGCAGGGGCAACAGGAATAATACACCTTCTCTTCCAGGCACGTGGCCACAGTGCTGCCCCTGTTTGAGGGCTGCTGACAGCTTGTGCCTGGGATTTCATCCATACCCCTGTATCAGCCTGGGTTCAGACAGAGGCAGGGAGGCTAAACTGGAAACCTGGGGAACTCCATTCATTTCTTATGCTCCATCCCAAGCACTCTGGGGTGAGAGTTGATTCTCTTCTGCTGCCTGTTGCTCATAGCACCCACCGTGCAGCACCCACAGGGTGTGCAGCGCAGGCAGCACAGGTTCATCTCCACAGAGGGGTAACACCATCACATAGGGGTGGGGAAGGGGGATGCTCAGTGGAAGCTGAAATTCTAGGTACAAGCCATGTACCAGATTAAAAATAATTCCAAGACAGATGAGAAGAATACAATGCAAATCATAGGATATTCTGAGCTGGAAGGGGCCCACAAGGACCCTTAAGTCCAAACAAGTGTCTGAGAGTGTTGTCCAAAGACACACCATTTCTAAATAAATGGTTTTGTTGAACTCTCTATTCAGTAGGTGCCAATGATATTATTGTTTATGTTCTCCCTAATTAATGCCACATTCCCTGAGGTTTCCTCCTAAATTCTTATCACAGAAACTCTCTAATGTTTTATAGTTAGATGGATAGAGAAAATACTTGGAGAAAAGGAAGGTGAAGTTTAGTTCCTCCAAATGAAGGTTGTGGGACTGGTGTCTTAAAAAAAATAAAATAAATATAAATCTTCATTCATAACTCTAGCCCATAATTTTCTAACCAGTTTGTGGTGAATCTGAGGATAAGATCATACTTTTATTTGCTTGAGGAAGCATTGAACTTCCTCTCCTTTGCATGTGCACACATGCAATCTTCTGGCAGACTATGGCCATGCACCCCCGTGAATTATCGAGGTCAGGAATGGGGTTTGCAGGGCACTTGCAGCCTCTTTTTCTCCCTGCAAACACTCAGTCACATGAAGAGCTGGTCATCTCCATCCTTTGACCACTCCCCCTTCTGGCTTGTAATCACTGGGAATAGCTCAGGCTGGAAGCATTTGTCCTAGCCAAGTAATTAAGAATCACCCTTGGAGACTTCATGTTCTTCCTCCCCTCCTCTGTTCCAGTGACTGCTTGTGTGATTCAGATTTCAGAGCCTCTAATTTGCTTTACTTTCACAAACCACACCAGCACCAAAATTAAAGTGAGGGATATTAAGTCAAACTAAACCCACACCTATTTCACACTGATTTTGTTAGGGAAGAAGGTAGTTCACAGAATCATTTAGGTTAGAAAAGATCACTAACATCATCAACTCCAACCATTCCCCCAACACTGCAAAACCCACCACTAAACCTTATCCCCCAAATGCCACATCCACACAGCTTTTAAATCTTTCCAGGGATGGGGCTCCACCACTGCCCTGGGCAGCCTGTTCCATGGCTGGACAGCCTTGTAATGAAAATGATGAAAAGTTTTGGGACTCATTTGTTCTGACAGGTAGGTAAGGGTCAATGGTGTCTGTTTTGCTTGTTTATCTTACGCTGAAAATCCAAGCCGAGGCACAGGTTTCAAGATGCTTAGCCAAAGAGCATGAGAGAAGTTCCTCTACTCCACTGCTCCCCAACTTGACAAACTCTGGTCAAGGCAGCAACACTTTTCATTAAGGCTGGAAGATTTGCTGCACAGAGCGAGCCCATGCACTCCAGTGCCTGTTATCTGGCTAATGTCAGGGAGGATTAAAGCTTCTCTCTTTGGCCCTTTAAGTTACCAACAAAGTTGACAGCATCTTGGAATTCTCACTCAGGACAAATCCTATCCCAATTTAGCAAGTCTCCTCAATGGACAATAGGGTAGCCAAACAACTGCCTTTTGTTATCCCACTGTGTGCTATTGACAAAGTAATCACTATAAAAACAAGCCCAAGCCAAGCCAGCCAGGGCCCTCCACTTATATCATAAGAACATTTCCTGCTAGCTCAGGGGAAAAGGTTATTAAAGACACACTTGGAGGCAAAGGTAAAGAGTGCTGCCACAATTGGAGCGGCACTTGGAGCTGCACTTGCCTTAATCAGTGTTCAAATTCCAAGAAAGGTGATCTATGAAAGGAGGGATCCATCTGGTAGATGAAGAATATGAAATCCAAAGGTGAGATGTTAAAACAAGATGAGGTAAATGGTAAAAATGTGCAGCAGGAATGTGGTTGAATGTTCTTAAACTCATCTGGGAATTATATGAGAAGATGCTGCAGTTTCAAGAGTTTTTAGCTGCCCTAGTCAATACTCCGAACAGACATAGAATCACATCATCATTGAGGTTTGAAAAGCTCTGCATGACTATCAAGTCCAACTGTTGCCCCAGCACTGCCAAGGCCACTACTAACCCATCTTCCCAAGTGCCACATCTACACATCTGTTAAACCCCTTCAGGAATGGGGACTCTACCACTGCCCTGGGCAGCTTGTGCCAAGGCTGGACAACATTTTGGGGAAAGAGAATTCCCCCATATCCAATTTAAACCTCCTGTGGCACATCATGAGGCTGTTTTTTCTTGTCCTATCACTTGTTCCCTGGGAGCAGAGACCAACACCCACAGAGGACAAAAGGGGGACACAACAGACATCAGTAGGTGGAGAAGCCATACAGAATCCATAGGGCACTTTCAAGGCCATCTGAAAAATATGTGAAAAAACCAACCTCTTTTCAAAGCAAATGATTTTTTTATTGTTACAAATGTAACAGAGAAACAGAAAGTAGGGAACGTTTTTAGGGAACTCCAGGTAACCTTCCCAGACTGCAGGAAGCCACCATACTGTTGCTTTCGTCCTTCTCCTGCACAGGAACTGAAGGTGTCCTGCCTGAGCACACAACACAACCTGTGCTGGAGATGGAACAGCCCATCACGAAGGAAGAGCAGTGTTCCTGCTCTTCAGACCAAATATCTTGAAGCCAGAAGCACAGTCCTGTGTTTCTGATAACCAGGAGAAGAGCATTTTTGCACTGCCCAATTGCCCTTACAGCCAGTGTGGCTTTACCTTTATTTGCCTTTAGAAAAGTGATCTCTAATTCCATCACAGTGGCTGGAATGTCCATCTCACCACACACCCTCCTCTGACACAATGCCTATCCCAAAGCAATCACAGCCTCGTCATAAGGAGGAACTCAAAGCTCCTCTGTTGAGCTCAGCTCTAACACTCACCACTAGAACTTCATCTGGAGTGAACAGTGAAAAGAAAAAACAGTGTTGTCACCAGCATTTTGGTTTTGAGGTGAAGGAACAAGAATCTGATGCTGTGCAGGTGTTGCAATACAGTAGGGAACATCTCTGCCTTCTGCCAAGAACTGAGGACTTCTGCCCAGAGAAGCTGTGGGTGCTTCATCACTGGAAGTATTCAAGGCCCAGCTGAACAGGGCTTGAAGCAACCTGCTCTAGTGGAAGCTGTCCCTGCCCATGGCTGGGGGTGGAACTGGATGGACCTTAAGGTCCTTTCCAATCTAAACCATGCTATGATTCCAATGTGCTTCTGGAGCAGAGTACAACCAGTAAATCCCATGGCTGAAGCTCAGACTCATCCAGGCCCAGAGATGTTTTAACACCAGGCATATTTTATTTCAGATCTCTTGGCATCAAGTGTCGAGCTGTGGCCAGAAGCTCAATGGTTCATGAACAGGAACCTTCCAGACAAGGCATCAAGACACATGAGAACTTCCTAGAGAGCAATTTAGACCGTAGTGAACTTGGTTTATTGACACGCTTTTCAGCATTAGTTTAAACTTCTGTGAAATAAAAGAGAAAGTCTGTGAGATTACGTTGAAGCTGAGATGTTATCTAAACCTCCAGCAGAGGCCCCATCTCACCTTGAGGAATTGTTCTCAGTCCTGCAAAGGGCACAACTGAACCTGTAGAAAACAGGGTCTTCTGTCTTTTCTGCCATGCACTCACATCTCCAATTAAACTATTGAGGATGTAGTGGGTTGCAGTGACATTTCACCATCATTGCAAATTTACAGGGAGAAGAAGATAAATACAGGAAAATTATTTCCAAACCCAGGACCCATGTTCTGAGCAGAGCTAACCAGATCAGATCAAACTACAGAAGACAATCCCAAACTCTTGTCAAGAATTTCATACCAACAACTGAAACCAGACTCCTGAAAGAAAAACAAGAAAAGCAAGGGCTGAAAAAAAATAGACATGATTTTCTGCAGCAGAGCTCCACCAAGGAAGGACAAGGAAGTCTGTGCATGTCCTCCTTTGGAGATACCCTGTAAGGAAAAAAGGAGATTTTCTTCCCCAAAAATGCCTTGCTTGTAGTGTGTGCAGATCTCAGATGAAAATAGAAGCACTAAGCATTGGCAGTATTGGTAGCCATCAACTGGCCAGCTAGATAGTGCCTTCCTGAAAGGAGACGCCAAAAGAGACTCACAAGCAGAACAATCAGCAAGAGATAGAGGTGGGATTCAGATCTGGGTAGGGATAGGTGACCCAACCTTCCATCATGATGTCACCATCTTGCCACCTTCTGTGTGAAGCAAGAAAAGAGAAATATCTCCCCAAATGCAGGAGTTCTGCTGCCTGCCCTGTCCATAAGGTGCAATCACCACACTCGCGTACCTGCCAGAAGCACAATAGCTGGGCTGGCAGGTTTTCTACCTGTACCAAATCTGCATGTTCAAGGTTTACAGCTTTCCATGCAGCTTAATTGACTGAACTGACTTATTTGTTTTAAAAGTAAACACATTTTGTATGAAATTCTGAGGCAGGTAGGAGTGTTCTGTGCTTGTACATTTGTTTATATCAGCATCAGTATGCTACGACAGTTCAGGAGTTGCCTATCGGTTCTCATCCATGGTTTCAGTTAACACCTGAGACGTGACCATACAACCTGATCTGCAAACTCCTTTTTAATAGACACATAAAAAACAAACCACATAAGGCAGCTGGCCAGATGGACTCATGAAGTCCAGGCTCAGCTCACAGTTCAAGCACCACCACCAAAAAAAATGCCATGAGGCCTGAAGCATCTCTGCCATGAGAAAAAAACCCCAATAAATAGGATTCTGCATCCTGGAGAACGCTCCAGGGAGACGTTAGAGCCCCTGCCAGTGCCTAAAGGGGCTCCAAAAGAGGTGAAGAAGGATTTTCAACAAGGGCCTGGAATGACAGGACCAGGGGGAATGGCTTCCCACTGCCAGAGGTTGAGGTTAGATGGGATATTGGGAAAAGAGTCCTTCCCTGTGAGGGTGTTGAGGCCCCGGTACAGGTTGCCCAGGAAAGCTGGTGTTGCCCCATCCCTGGAAGTGTTCAAGACCAGGCTGGATGGAGCTCTGAGCAATCAGGTCTAGTGGAAGGTGTCCTGCCCATGGCAGGAGGTGGAACTGGATGATGCTGAAGGTTCCTTCCAAGCCTATTCTATTATTCTGATTCTATTAAAAGTAACCTAGTAAAGCAAGATTGAAGAGTCCCACAGATTAAATGTTGAGCTAGTCAATGCAATACATTCACTACTAAAGTGAGCAGCAGCAGAGCTGACATCTCACAATTATTTAGGGAAAAAAAGCTTTCATACTATTTAATGAAAAATTGTAAACCAATGTTGCATTTTATCATATACAAAATAAAGTGATATTAAAATAACCAGCAATTAAAAGAAGATTTGATTAGATAACAGTTTTCCCCCTGGAAAGTATTTTTTCACCTGGGATTGAGAACAGCTTGCCTGCAGACTGGAGGTGCTCATGGCTGCTCAGAGATACCAGCTAAACCAGATCATTTCAGACCAAACAGAGCACATGCAAACACTTCCACCTGAAAAAGGTCAAAATCCAGAAAGCAAGGAGACATACCCTCTCTGGCCATTTGAAAGGTGACAGAATGAGGCACAGAACAGCCCAAGGTGTATCTAGATCAAGTGCACTCTTCCAGCAACAACTCCATCTTATTCTTTCCATTCCTTATTGCTCACTTTCATGCAACTCTATTTCAGTAATGCTGTTTAAAACTGTAAAATAGCTTAAAGTAAAATTTCTGTCCTACATCTTCCCACTTCAGCTCCTGGACTATAGAGATGATGCCTTGGCTTTTTACTCTCTGCTGACAGACCGACCAGGTGGAAGGAAAAAAAAAAAAAAAACCAACCCAAAATAACTCCTGATGATGCCTGGAGAGTCCCTGTAGATCTTCATATTTCACTGCTTCCCACTAGAAACTGCCAAGTCGTGAACAGACTCCTGCCAAGACTCGTACAGCAGACTCCTGCTCAAGGCACACGTCAGCATTTTGGGCAGACATAGGTTGATTATTAGCTGGGATGACAGAAGGTGCTGGATAAGTAGCAATGCTTCCCTGATTAGGGAACACAGCATTTCCACTATCCATAAACATCTACAAATCCAGCTGAATCCCAGCCCCAACAGAGGTTGGAGCTACTTTTCTAGCTGCATGCCATTCTTTTGGAAGTAGCATGAAAAAGAACTGCAGTACCAGCTATTCTGAAAAAGGTTTTGGAGGCAGCAAGGTAGTCAGTTCTTCAGGCAAAGCCTCTTGTCCAAATACTCACATTTGGAGCAATACAGATTTGATGAATAATAAGCCAAGAAGTTTTGGTGCTGGGAAGAACACTGTGGTTTAAACCAGGCTCATAAAGAATATAAACACAAAGGAGTCATTAAAGAAGACACACAAGTTGAGAGATACGAAATCAGTTTTATTTTATAAAGACAGATGAGCTTTCCTGCAATTGCCAACATAGCTTTAATGTGTCATTTACTATGGGATATTCTGGTCTTGCTTATTTTGAATACCTGGTCAAGCAAGGATAAGCCAATGCTGTTGTGCTTGCTATAAAAATATAGTGGGATCTGATCTTCCAAAACTAATATGCTCAAAAATCTTAGGAATTTCTAATGAGGGGGAAAGATCGCAATTAAATGCTTTGTCCATCTGAAGACAGTTGCAGACATTTAAGAGTGTCACAGCTGTGCAGGAACTGAAAGGCTCTTGAAAATTGAAAGCATGCTGTGATCTATCTCACCCTCAAACCTGGTTTGTTTCTCTTCCACTACACTATTTCCAAAGTAATTTACAGAGGATGAAAAGAAAATAAAACACCAAAAGGAGAAAGGTATGAGGTGGCTGCAGCCTGTACAATCCCCATCCTCACAGCCACGTGGAGCTGGTCAATGCTTCATTAGCCCCGTCATGCTGTTCCACCTGACGGCACCTGCTACGTGGAAAGTGGTAGAAGTGGAAGAGAAACGCAGGGATAATTTAAGGCTAACTAAAGATATATCCGTAGAAAGCCCAACTGAGCAGCTTTGTGCAACAGATGCAAAAATCAACTGATGTTTTGACACATTAACCATTACAGGACTTAAACATGAATAGCAACACAACATTGGGGAGGAGAACTAGACTTCATTTGGTTTGTGCAACCTGAGAAAAAAAGCAACTAATGAAAAAAAGGAAAAAAAAATGAAGTCCTACTGATGTTCTACAAACCTAATTTCACATGTTGCTTAATTGTGCCAAGACGCTCCATGTTCACCTACGAAACACAGTGACTTCACAACTACTCTTTGGGTTGCTTTGAAGAGTCACCATTACACACAAGCTAACGCCTTTCTGTTATACAGGAACACGAGTGTGTGTACAAACAACTCTGTGCTGCCTCGAATGTGCCAGATCCCATTCCACAGGGTGCAAAACTGACCAAGGTTACTGAATTTCACCTCAAATTATACTGGTATCAGAAGATGGTACAGGGCCCAGGACAGAGTATCTTATTCTCATCACTACTAAGTGCTGTGCTTTCAGGTGTTTATTTCTCCTTCTCTAGGCCAAAGCACAGCAAGAGCTTCCTACCTATTCCTTCCCAAAGATGATGGCAGTGCTTTAAGCTGCTGCAGCACTTCCTTTAAGGAAGTTTTCATGAGGTTGGAACAAAGGAGCTAATTCAGGGAAGAAAATACTCATGGATGTGTCCAACTTTGCACCTGAAATCACGTTCAGTGTCTCAAAGAATCAAGGTCACCAAGTGCTCCCATCAAGCACATCATCCTGGGACAGACCAAAGCCAACAAATCGCTGTAGAGAGGCTTGATCCAACCACTCAACTGCAGACACAACTGTTAAAAGCTAACAGAAGAAACGTGAATATAGTTTTAATACAATCATTAAGGCGTTGCCTGGAAAAATGCATATTCTAGAATAGTGCTATTATGTATACTGGTTCTCACATACACATCTTGTTTTGACAACAGAAAGCTGAGGTTATACATATCCACATTTTTAAAAATTCAATTTCGGATAGTCTTATGGTGAAGTTATGAAAAGACTAGGTTGTGGGTTAAAAAGAAAACATAAACCAGGGAGGGAAAAAAACCCCAGGCATGATGAAGTATTTTTATTCTGCTATATATTTTTATAGTTCAGAGCTCACAACTGAGCCCAAATTCTTAGGTATACAATATAGAAAGCAAGAGCAATGAAATCTAATCTGAAACAAATACCAGGAATCACAAAGCAGGCTGCAAATTGCTTTCCCATTAGTGCAGCTGAACATGTGTGGCAGTGGTAACCTACCCAACAGCAAAGTGCACCTCCAGCAAACCACTGGAAGTTTCTTCCCTCAAAGTATAGATGATTAAACAAAAATATTAATTTAGATGAATAATGTTAAATGCCTCCTTCTACAGAGGGTGGAGCAATTCCACACATTCACCTAATTCCAAAGTGCTGTCTTCAATCCCAGTCTCGGTTTTTTGGAAGATGTCTCAAGTGCCTCAGGGCACAGTATCCCCACTGCACACGTTGGAGGGTGGCAGCTGAACCCCACATTGGTACTGGGTTCATCACATCTCTGCTAACGAGGTGTGTGCCCAACTTAAGTGGGGAATGGTCAGGCTGAGTTTATTATACAGTACCGTAGAGGTGATTTACTCCTCAAGGTTTCCAGTGGTAGGAAAAATAAGTATGGAGGAAAGGAAGAGTGGAAAACCCCCAAATGTAATTTCTGATTAACCAGGTGCAAGGAAACTGCAGGTATCACACAGGTGCTCATTCTCTGGCAAGTTCACACTGACAACTGAAGATTCCTCAGTGCAAACTAGAACTTCAAAGTTCACAACTTTGAACAGCCAAGACAAAGTTGTCCAACTGTAACAAATTAATGGTATTTCTTTAATACTGACTACATTGCTCAAGCAAACACAGAAGTACATGGGAGAAGGTAAAGACATCTTACCATAAAAGTATTTTAAATTAAAGGTTTTTTTCTTCTGAAGAGATTAAAATAAATTTAACTCTAAATAATAATTAAGAACTTAACAAATATTCACAGAAGGGGCTGATCAGCACTGGAAACTGTTCTCATGAAAGCCTTTATAAATGGATTCCAATGCCAAAGGAAAAAAAAAAAAAAAAAAAACCACAAAACATCCAACAGATTATAAATACCAGACATAAAAGGACTTGAAGCAGAATGAAAATTTACCTGGGCTGTGAATATACCATGATCCTGTGTTATTGCGCACAAGTCCATTTGTCTAACATCATAGGAACAGCTTTATCTTTTTTTATTTTTATAATTAATATAAAGAATAAGTGCAATTTTATTTCTACTCCAGATCACTGATTTCACCTCAATGTCTGCTATCGAATCCCTGTCCGAGCTCACTTGTCCGAACTTTTACGTGGTCTGCGGAAGCTAGACATGTTCTCATTCAGTGCATAGATCCTTCGAGAGAACTCCTCAAACTCCCCTAGGACTTGTTCATCACACTCCACTGCCACAGCATGCTCCACCGGGATGGAGTTAAAGTCTTCCAGCTGATCTCCTGCACTGAACCCTGTTGCTTCCATACCCATGATCTCCTCTGCCTGCTCCACAGTGCAGCAAAGGACAGGGTTGAGTGCAGGCTGAAACTCACAGGGCTGCTCACTGCTCATGGTGCCAGAGCACTCGCCAGGAAGAAATGCCCCATTTATTGCACTAGAATGTCCTAGGAAAGATTCCTGCTGGTCTTGGGTATTGTTTAGGCTCCTATTTTCTCCATTTAAACTACTGCATGAGTCCTGGCCTTTCTTGGTATTTCCTTTGGAGGAGTCCATAGAGGTGTCCAAGGAAGAACATATGGGTCCAGGATTTTTATCCAGCTCTCCAACATGGGCTGTGACAGCAACAGGCTGTGTTAAAGCAGAGTTGTAACTAGGAGGAGGAGTTTTGTACTGTAGTCTCTCATTTCCTGTGCTGGCTCGTTTTCGGAGTCCTTTATCTGGAGAAGGAAGCCCACTGGAAAAGCCAATATCCAATCTGCCGAAGCTAGAGCTCTGTCTCTTTGGAACAGGAATTGCACTGGATGTATGGTGTCGATCGCTATAAAAGAAGGAGAGGATAAATCACAGCTGTCAGGCATGCTCATGAACAATACAGATGTTTAACCAAAGGCTGAAGCAATTATTTTATCACAACTCTGGGCTCCGTTTGGCTAACAACTTGTATCCTAAAGTGCTAAAACCCCAAATCTGTTTAGTGCTGTATGAACCACAGAAGACATCCCAGAGGACAGATGTACTAAAAACCAGTGAGGTCGTGTAGGAACACTTACACAGCTCTATGGTTTGGAGAGTCAATCACCCAAAAAAACCATCACATTATGCTAATTCATACTGTTAACACCATTTTATAGGACCAAGCTGCACTTTATGAAATACTACTATTGACCATATATTTATATATTTATGGCCCATACTGGGCCATCATAAACTCTTCAAAGTGAGTAATAATGGCTGAAATCTCTATGAGCAAAGAATCCAACAGTGGACTTCACTGACAGCTGCACAAAGGAGAAAAACCACATCAACTTCACAATTTGCAGAGGGTTATTCTTGCCAGACCTTCTGCTTTTCTGTGCCAGTCATTCCAAAACTTTTTGGACAAATGTCAGCCTCTATTTCTTGTGGAACATGAACCAATCAAGCTTAATTTACAAGTTTGACTTTATTGTTTCATACAGTTCCACAAACCACTTTCACTGTCTCAAATTCTATAATTTGGAAAATCTACTTTACATCATCTGGGGTGTGTTATGAGAATTTTCCTTCATCAGCTTAATCCTTATCCAAATATAATCACCACCCTATATGCAAATAATATGCTGTACATTAACATAAGCAACTGGTTCATTTACCTTCCAAATTAAAAAAAAAAAAGTAAAAAAGCAGCTATTACTGATCTGCTGAATATACAACTCTAAGACTCAACCACCGTAAGTATGAAACTCCTTCCTGAACTCCTTTTGAAAGAAACTCCTTCTGCTCAAGGCCTGATACATTTTGAGATCTGTCTGGCAGGGGAAGATCTTGAAACAGCAGTTACAAGTAGTCCCTAGCGCGGATCCTTTTCCACATTACTTTTCTTGTGCTCCCCTTTGTAAACAGGATGAAGTAGATTGCAACAAGTCCCTCTGTGAGGAATAAGCATCCCCATGGGAGGGCAGTGAGTAGTACTACTGCTGTTAAGCCTAGGTTTCATTTCCTCTCCCATCTTACCTCCTCCCAGACTGCCCCTTAATACCTCTGTAGGGCTTCTGTCTCTTCCACAAAAGCCTCAAATCACCTTAAGGAGAAGCTGTTTTTCAGAACACACAGTTGCAGACAGTGAAGTAGAGAGGTAAGGGCCACACATGAAGGCAGCAGCAAAAACATCAACTTTCTTCTTAGATTTCAACAGCTGTTGCAAACCTTTCGAATGCAAACTCCACAAAGCCTTTACAGCTTTGTCTGTCAACCAACCCCTACACCATCAACCACTTATTTTTAGAATGATGTAATATGACAAACACAAGAGTCTGAGGCAGGAGACTTGTGAACTGTACTCAGGCAATGTGCACAGCAGATATATTAGGGATGATCTGCTTTGCCCTCCCCTCCCTCAGTTTAGTGCTTTCTGTCTTCGCTCAGAAAATAAATGAATACTCTGTATTACCTGCTTGATAAGAGTCTGTTTATCATATAGTTAAATGACAAGTTCTAGGAATTTACCCGAATTCCAAGATGTGCAAGTATTCACAAAAACAGATATCATTCAAGACACTTCACTGGGTCAAAGGACACATCATCCCATTTTTATGTGAACTAATTGTTCAGGACAACTGATAGCTGAATACTACAGATCACTACTCAAATTATAAGACACTTCGCAAAGAAGCAGGTGGTGCTTTTCAGTGCAAGAGATCTAAGGTTTTACTGCTTTTCCCATTCTACACACTCATGCTGCAGAGCTGAATTCTCTCTCTCTTATCTAGGCACAGTGATTTGGACATCTTGTCAAAGAGATGTGGCAAGATGCACGCTCCACCTTGAGCCACAGAAAGTAGGACAAGCAGTGGCTCTATACAACCGAGCTGGGCATGAAAGACCTTCCTCCTCCCCTCTTCTTTACAGAACTGAGCCCAAAGCACAGGCTGGGACTACTCTTTCTGCTAAGAGGAGCCTAAGCCTGATTCAAGCCTGGAGGAAGACAAAAACGAGCCTCCAGGCAAGAGAGCTTTAGCTTTTTGCAGCTCTAAAATGAGCTGTATATAATGTGTTCTTAAGTCTGGACCTATCTGATAAATCAGTTGTCCATTAGCATTTAAAACAGTGAGTGAGTATGCAAGAAGATGGGGTGGACACCATTCCCACAGGAGCTCCTTTTCAAACTCAAGGGCCACTTATATGTGGATGTGGCACTTGGGGACATGGGTCAGTGGTAGCCTTGGGAGCGCTGGGGGAATGGTTGGTCTCAATGATCTTAGAGGCTTAGAGGGCTTTTCCAACCTTAATGATTATATGATTACCATCCCTTTCAAAGAGAAATGGTCCATCCCCAAAACCTGTTTTCAGTGCTATAACCCCCTGCAACAGTAATAACAAAAATCTTTCTGCTTCGTTGCTATCAAGATGTCAGGAAATGGAAACGTATTTCTTCTGAATTGGAACCAAGGGGGGCTGCAATCCAAGGAAATAATCCCCACATTTGAAATAATAATTAAAACAAAAAATAAAAAACCCCCACCAATCAAATCAACCAACCGAAAAAAAAAAAAACCAACAAAAACCACCAAGACTAAGAATAATACAAGATTTAGGAAGGATAACTTTTTTCTCCTCATGTGCAATGGATGGCAAATGCAGAGATGTATCAAGTTAGTTGTTCTGCCAACAGTTTGTGTTCAGTTTCACCAAGGGATTTCCATAGCAACAGCAGGAACAGTCTCTATGGCAGCTACAGAAGTTATGGTACAGGACACTTGTATCCCTCAGAAAGTAAAAGAAGAGCTTGACATCAAAGCATCAGATCTGTAAAACCCCATATAGCAGTGAGGGCTTCCCATCTCCCCTTCTAGGCAGAATGACTACAAGATTTATCAGAAATTCTGCCACTTCTCTGGATTTCATCCAATCATCCACAGGTTAAAATGGGTATTTAAGAGACTAAAATCTAATTCAGGAAGAATTTCAAGCTGTATCTTGTGGATTTAAGTACAGACGTGTGTTTGTCAGAATAGTGACAAGACTATCTACTCTTTACACAATATTTGAGTGATAAAAACTCTTGCCAGGAACATATGCAGTCATAATTGGGCCCAGACAACTTACAAACACAGTGTCCTGAACAGCAGCCTATAGATAGGTATGGAATAGACCCTCCTGCTGAATACATCACCTCACAGCAGAAGATGCAAGACCTCACAAGAATAAGTGCCGTCTCAGATGAGGAGGACATGGAGGGAAAGAAGAGCAAAAAGCAAGCCTAGGTTTAATCCCAGCTCCTGAAGTTGCAGAGGTACACTGTTTTGCAAAACACAGGTAATTCTAGGAGAAATCAAACTCAAGGCAGTCTCTTTGCCATCCTGAGTGAGTAATACCTCTTGCTGTTGTGCTATGTCTCAAACTTGCTCAAATCAATTTATCTTAGATTGGACTCTTTAAAGGATAAAGACTTCAGTATGGCATAGAACTGCCCAACTGACAAAGCCCAAGTTACCTGCAGAATAGCTGACGTCCCTTGGCTTTTCAGCCTGGAAAAGAAGAGGATCTCCCCACAGTCTGCAGCTTCCTCCCAAGGG
Source organism: Dasyornis broadbenti (assembly GCA_013397935.1). Classification (NCBI taxonomy): domain Eukaryota; kingdom Metazoa; phylum Chordata; class Aves; order Passeriformes; family Dasyornithidae; genus Dasyornis; species Dasyornis broadbenti. The sequence continues at coordinate 382,095 of VZRN01004071.1, read as the reverse complement.
GCAGCAGAGCAGCAGCTCTGCTCTCTGTGACCAGGGACACAACCGAAAGGAATGGCTGGAGCTGTGTCAGGGGAGGTTTAAGCTGGTTATGAGGAAAAGGTTCTTCCCCCAGAGGGTGGTTGGGCACTGAACAGGCTCCCAAGGGCAGTGCTAACAGCCCCAAGGCTGCCAGAGCTCAAGGAGAGTTTGGACAATGCTCTCAAGGCACAGGGTGGGACTGTTGGGGTGTCCTGTGAGGGCCAGGAGCTGGACTTGATGATCCCTATGTGTGCCTCCAACTCAGGATACTCTGTGATTCTTCAGAAAGCGTTGGTCAGCTCAATTTGGTCAGCAGCAACTCATCTATGAAGCAGAAGAAATTTAAGTGTCCAAGTAAACCAACATGAAAACTGTGGCGTCTAATTAGCACAAGGAAATTAGCTTTAAAAATTGTTGCAGTGAATGTGTAAATTCAAATTCCTTCTCAAAAGAAACATTCCTAAATTCCTTTGTAAAACTAGACCTCACAGGCAAATGGGTGAGAAATTAATTCGTTTGTGGGACCAGGAGAGTTTTTTAAGAGGTTGTCATGACAAGGCTACTCAAGCTAAGATGTTAGGTATGCCTGAACAATACCTCTTTAGTCCAGCAGCCAAAAAAATCTTTCCTTCCTTAGTAAATGGAACTGGCAGAATGATCTAAACCAAGTGATCTAAATGTAGCAGCAGTAAATTGTTCATCTCTTTCATCTACAAAATAACTTCTCAGATAACAGAGTACATAAGGGCTGCCCCATAGGGCAGGAAAGCAGGAATTAACCCCAATTATCGTGCAGGTGTTTAAACTAACATATTAGAATAAAAAGCACTTGCAGCCGGGTTCCTTGAATAACATGGAGTGAAATGGACTTTAAGACTTTAAAACCAGGTTTTAATCTGCTGGAGAAATATGGGGGAAGAGTTCAGAAACTGTCCACTGTTACCAATAAGTATGAATAGGATGTCTTTGGCTTCAGTTGGGAATAAATACGGAGATAACAGCCCAAAATTGAGAACAGAGGAATGAAGTCAATAGTATGGTTTATCTGCTTATCAAGTATTACCTAGGGCATCTAGATAGAAGTAAATATGCGTGAAGGACTTTGGAGATGAGCCATTCAAGAGTTCATTGCCTGGGCTCCTTCCACAGCCACTGCGGAAGGAAAATGAGAAGTGGGTGGTAATCCCCTATTCAAAAGACAGTTATGATCAGTGGGAAAGTCATCTTCCCTGGATGCCATTCCTTGATCACAAGGGCAACCTAGGAAACAAGTTCAGGCTGAATGACAAGTTATCTACAAGGCAAACATGAGAAGATGAATAGCTCTCCATAGACTTTTAAGCAGAACAATTGTCACAGTCTTGCAGGCAAGTAAAACAAACCCATAATGGTTCTGGGTACAGTGGGTTAAACCGTTAAGTCTTTTCCTGTGCCATCACCTACCCTCCAGGTGACAATCGAAGTCATATTGAGGTTTTAGTTCAAAAGTAATGTTTAGAGAGAGGCACAGAGCTCAGAAATACAAGTTGCTATTAACCTCTATGAAAACAAGCAGCCAATGGAGGGTCTCTATCCCTTTTGTGTTTTCCTTGAGGAAAAGGCTGTACTGTTATCATAATTCCCAAGATTCATATCAAGGCTAATTCCAGAGAAAGAATCCCAGAATAGAATCCCAGAAGGGTTTGGGTTGAAAGCAATCTTCAAGACCATCTAGTTCCAATCCCCCTGCTATAGGCAGGGATACCTTCCACTAGACCTGGTTGCTCCAAGCCCCATCCAACCTGGCCTTGAACATTTCCAGGGATGGGGCAGCCACAGCTTCTCTTGGCAGCCTGTGCCAAGGCCTCCCCACCCTCACAGGGAAGAATTGCTTCCTAATCTCTAACCTAAACCCACCCTCGGTCAGTTTAAATACATTGCCCCTTGTCCTTTGAGATTCACAGCTCACAAAATTAATTAAAATACATAAAAGTATATAAAAAAGGAAGTAATGTTAGAAAACTATCATCTAATTACTCAGAAACTTCAGAGACTGTCAGGTATTGTCCCAAATGAGAAGGGTTTGCCTTGCAGGAGCACAGCCCTTTATTCCAAGGCACAGTCCTGAGCTGAGTTACTTGGGCTGAACTGTTTCAGCTTCCAGCTACAATTCCTTGTTCAGTCTCCTGAGAAAGCAAACAGGTGTGGACACCTGTGTAAAAAGAATGGCCTGCAACTTGTGGAGTATAAAAACTGATTTATTAACTGTCATCAGGCCCTAATGACTTTTAGTCATAAGGCTGGATGACACTAGAACTGGTTCGCATACAGGTATGTACAGTTCCTGCCAGAAAGCAGGATTTCTAAATTAAAAAAGAAAAAGAAGCCTCAGGTTTATTGGACATTATAGATAAGCAAACGACATTATCATCACTCTCAATGTTTCAACTGCATCCAAATCTCAAAAGCCAATTTGTAACAGTCTGACTTCAGCCCTAATTTTTTTCTGGCAGCAAAATGACAAAGTAGCTATTTTCTTCCAAACTATTAGTTTTTGCTAGTTACTAAATAGTCAGTTTGTGCATTCTTAGCCCTAAGGCAGAAGACACAGACTCCACACTGTAAAAAGGCAAGATAAAGTGACTGAAGTAAGAAACAAACATTTCTGAAATTATTCTCTCAGTGAACACATTCTGCTTGCAGTTTTGATAAAAATTTTCTTCAGTCTGATTCACCTGTGATTATTTAATCTGTCTGCAAGAGGCTCAGAGAAACTGTAAAGCAATATGAAGGCCAGAATACAATTCACAGGCTCAAGTATGTATCTTTTCCTCCCCACAAAATGTTTCCTCTGAGGAACATTACCAGATCACAGCTGGACAAAATACTAAATCTTGATTGCCTGGCCAAAAGCCAAAATCCACAGCTACAGCTCTTTGGTATGAGAATGCTTTAAAAAAACCCCCAAAACTTAAACACTATTTGATCTTCTTCATTGCAAACTATGACTTCATGGCAGTAAGAATGCTAAATGAATGTGTTTAGGTTGGTTTTTAGCCATCTGAAATGCTTGCATCTAGCCCTCTTGAAGCTCCATGAGCAGTTCAGAGCCAATATCATGTCAACTGTGCTAAAAAGCAATAATAGTTTCTCACCTTCTTAGAGATTACTGGTCAAATAATGCACAATAGCAACAGGAAGGCTGCCAATATGAAGTTAAGATGAAATTGCATCTTTTGGCAACTCAGAAATTCTGAGACACATTTTAAAAAAATGAAGTCTTCATAAATTAGGCCACCAGAGTTTTCATAACTAAAACGTTTTGGGCTCCTCTTGATTCTAGCAGTATATGAATCAAGACATACCCTCAAAACACAAATTTAAGCCTTGGCACACAAGTATTTTTGAGGAAAGCCTTTAAATGCAGCTCAACAGGGCATCTCCCTGACTACAGACAAGCCCTTCCAAAGGAGTATCTTGTATCTGCCAGCATTAGATAAGTCTACTATCTATTCACTAGGAAAAAATCTCCTTGCTGGACTGCTCAGGTTTGCAGCATGTTCTTTACTTGCTGTTAGTCACAAATACCATTCCTCATAAGTTACACAGAGCGAAAAAAAATAAGCTGAAGAATAGGAGAGAAAATTAGTCAGTCTCTTGATTTAACGCAACCATGATCTAAAGAGCCTAAACTTGTCAAAGGTAAAACTGAACATGCAAAAAGGAATAAATCTATGTTAAAAATGTACAGGCTACACAAAAGTGGGGATTTGAAGGGGGCTTATGAAAAACACAGAGAGCAACTTTTTAAACAGGTGGAGAGAGACAGGACAAGGGGGAATGGTTTTAAACCAAAAGAGGGGAGATTTAGATTAAGAGATTAGGAAGAAATTTTTCCCTGTGAGGGTGGTGAGGCCCTGGCACAGGCTGCCCAGAGAAGCCATGGCTGCCCCATCCCTGAAAGTGTTCAAGGCCAGGTTGGACAGAGCTTGGAGCAAAACCAGGTCTAGTGGAACGTGTCCCTGCCCATGGCAGTGGGGTGGAACAACATGACCTTTAAGGTCCCTTCCAATCCAAACCTTTCTATGATTTGGTCTCAAATGCTGGAATAAACTGCCTGTTCACAAGAAGAAGAATTTAAGAGAAAATCTGCATAGGGCCTTTTGCATCCACAAAAGCTAACTGAAAAAAACTGAGCTACTTTTCTGGAAGCCAGTTAAACTGCAGGACTGAAAAACTGGAAATAGAGAGAATTATTCCCAAAAGGAAACAGAAAATATTTGGGGGACCACAACTGAGACAGTTTAAATCAACAACAACTTTGGCTCATCATCTTTCACCTTAAGAGTCAACATTCAGATTAAATAACAGGAAAGCCAGTTTTTGCAGCTCTGTAACCTTTAACAGTGTGTGAGGGAACCAACAGATCTGTCTTGATTTTGTCTGCATACAGCACAAATAATATTTTGCAGTAGGGGGAAGGGGGAAGAAAAGTAAACACAGCAGGATATTGGTGCCAAGAGAGATATGAAGAGGGAAGCAGAGCTTGTAGACCTGCAAGCTTGCTGCAATAAATCACACATGTTGGGATGTGAAAACATGTATTAATCATTCAAGTGTCACATCTGAAAAACCAAAACAACACAAATCTCACCTGGCAGAGGGAAACAGCCACTAAACCTTGATACACAGACACTGGACTCTGCAGACCTTCCAAAGGGCCAAAGTCTAGCCCAGAGCTCCAGGCAAAACAGGGGAACTCATAGAAGACTAAAGCAGAGACTTTAAATTAAAATTTGCTCTAATACATGTATGAAATAGGTGAGCTCTTCTACAAAGGCTGTGGAGGATTTTCTGGGTTTGTTTTTAATCTAAAGTGGAAAAGATTATGGTGGTGACAGAACTTAAACTCGGAAAAACCCAGCTACAGCGCTCAGAAAAGAAACTGAAGACCAGCAATAGGACCAAACAAACCAGGTAGTGCAAGTGAATATGTAGATAAGAAAACTTCATGTGTCCCTGTTCTTATCCTGCAAACAAATAACGTGGAAATATTTTACTGACTACAGTTTGTGGCAGAGGGCGTCAGATGACCCACTTACGGTAACATGAAAACAAAAAATTCCTTCAGATCTTCGTTTTAACAGCTAGTGGTTTTTCTGCTTGTTTCAAGGTATGTAATCAGGTACTACCCACAGGACAGTGGACATCTGTATTCTGCTCAATTACGAAAGTCTAGCCAGTTTTCCCCTCAAGCTAGACTCTCTGTAAAGCCTCATTTCCATTTCTATTATTAGGACCCACTAAGAAGCATTGTTTGGAATCATCAGTTAAAAAAAAAAAGAAGTTAAAAATGAACAACTATTCACACAAGCTTAGGAGGTGAGAAGGAAATGAGGCAGAGACATCCATGGGGGGAAGAAGGGAATGTGATACTCCTGAAAAATTATGCTTATTATTCCTACATGTTTGGAAATATTATCCAGTCAAAAAAAAAGTGCTTTGTCTTGTTAATGATTGTGCATCACCTAGAGAAAACAACAGCAGGGTTGTATGGTGGCAAAACCTCCAAGGCATAACTGAAGTTTCCAGATCAATTCTACAGAGCCAGCACATGCCAGAAGGGAAAAACAGGTACAGACACTGTGAAAATTATTCCCATTTCCCATGTTCCAGGGTCAACCCACTTCTGCTTATTCAAGACTGTAGAAGACATCTGCACCTCTCCCACTCTACTGATGAGCAGAGAAAAGTGCTACAGAAGTCACAGTTTGGCTTCTCATTTTCAGATTTGCTGAGGGGACCACACATCATCTGAGGATTTTTACACTACCATGAGGGACATCATATGAAAACTCACAGTGCTATTTTCCCAACAAAGAAAGCTTTTCTTTATGCATCTTGCTAGAGGGTAAAAAGAAAAGCAGGGAGAATCTTTTCAGCTGTGCCTGAAATTACTTACAGAATAAAATTGTACAAGGGGCTGAGCTTCCATTTTTCAGTGCCTGTTTACTTCCTGTGTTGGCTGAGCTGAATTTCCATCAAGCAACACTTTTTACAGTATTGCTCAAAGAAAAAACTTTTTCTACTCCTATATTTGTTTTCCTTTGCCAAGACTCCAACCGGCAACCTGGAGGTGGGGGTGTTCAGCCTGGAGAAGAGAAGGCACCAGGGACACCTTAGAGCCCCTGCCAATGCCTAAAGGGCTCCAAGAGCTGGAGAGGGACTTTGGACAAGAGCCTGGAATGACAGGACAACGGGGAATGGCTTCCCACTGCCAGAAAGCAGGGTTAGATGGGATATTGAGCAGAAATTCTTCCCTGTGAGGGTGGTGAGGCACTGGAAACACGTTACCCAGAGAAGCTGAGGCTGCCCCACCCCTTATGGTGTTCAAGGGCTTGGAGCAACCTGGTCTAGTGGGAGCCCACTAGACCATGGTAGGGGGTAGGAACTGGATAAGCTTTAAGGTTCTTTCCAGCCCAAACCATTCTATGATTCCCTGTGACCTGTTACAGTAGGATTCATACAAGTACCTTTTTAATATCAAAATCAATTTTAAAAAGAGAAAAATGTAGGGAGAAGAAACTGCTTTATTCATAAGAGTTACGAAGGCAAGAAAACAAAACCATTCTATGATTCTATGATAAGATGAGAATACAGGACAAAGTAATTGCTTAAGGCAATAGGCTGCATGAGTGCACACAATTCAGAGAGTATAAATTAAAACAATGTGAATACAAACCATCTACCACCTGCTGAAATACACTGGGTAGTAAACTGTGCTTCCACGTTTAGTAAAGTTCACCTCAGTTTAAGGAAAACTGGTTAAGCCTCCTGCTCAAACAATTGCTGCAAAATAAACCTAAACTAACTTTAGTCTTAAAACACAGAAACCAGTCTGATTTGATTTTCTGCAGACAGTGGAAGATGAGTTTGAATCCTCCAAAGTGAATCAGAGCAGAAGCACCCAGGATTTCGCTGGAAGTTATTACAACTTTCAGTTATTTACTAATGTAGCTTCTCATTGAGCAACAACGCTCAACGTGCAACAGCATGCTTTCATAAGCAGCAATTATACTACAGAGAGGTTGGTGTTGGTTATCATTCAGATTCCCATTCACTTGAATTATACAGTCAGGGACTGCCCAGGCTATGACCTGTTCTGCTAAGGCAGTTTGATACAGAAGGTGCACCTGCTACCAAACATTAAATGCAGTCTTAAGATAGCAATTAATTCACCTCCCTCTAGTGAAGAACATTGTTTTTCAAACAGGATTCCCCTGCTACATCAACCTTTGAGAAGAGTTGTGGGCCCATCATATGGAAGAACTTGTTAGAGCATAAGAAAATAGTAGAATGTTGTGGACAGTTACATGGTCTGGATTTTGGGAAGGTCATAATTTCAACCAAGCACGCTCAGCTTGTGAAGAGGAGCTGCTTGTTTGTGACAAATCCTTACCTTCAATTTTTTTGTAGCATCCACCTCTTTCTTTCAAATTACAAAAAATAAATACTTACCATCTAACCATTAGCCCAAGCTCCATGAAGTTTTTCAAGTTAGGAAGAGTTTGCCTTAGATCTGGTGTACTCAGCCCATGCTGATATCTAAGCTACAAGAACAGAAAAAAAAATCCTAAAATTAGCACAGCTTTCCAAATCCCAAAGAACATATCATGGTCAGTTAATTTACTAGGTTTTTAGAAAGTTTTGGATGATTATCCAGCAGTTCCAAGATATTTATTCCCCTGAAGGAAATGTTCCATTTACTACTTGTATTAGGAAACCCACCCAAGAACAGGGACAAAATAATCAGTCAATCTGACTCTTAAACCTCCTTACACTTTTTCCATTTTCTATCTGTAACAGGAGGGCAGCCACACAGATTAACAAAAACACAACCATTATGGGAAAAGACCATTATGGGAAATTCTAACACAAAGTTCTATATTCATGAATTCCAAATATTGATTTGTGTGTACTTGTCAGTCTGAGTGTATCAGTGTATGCTGGAATCAGTAATGGAATAATTATAGTAACATCAATGAGTAAAAATACATATTGTCACACCACTGATCAATATCTGTGCTCCTTATACAGTTTACATCAACATTTAAACTCCTGTTATTAGTATCATAATTAAATCCAGAACTCAAATTGGATGCCATGCAGAGATGGGAAAGCCTTTAAACACTGACATACTTTACCCCAATATTGACTCCTACAAGTTGCTCTTATCCTTAGATTATCAAACGACATACACATGACATAACTGTCACTTCTGGAAATTATAAACTCCATGTTTAAGTCTCCAAATTAATAATACCTCAGAAGAAAACAACACATAGAAGGGAAAAAGTCTGTCTTTTAAGTTTGAATCTCAAAATTTCATGGAACTTTGCAGAGAAATTTATCCCTGGTGTGGTTAAAAAATAAAATAAAATAAAATATAAAATAAACAAATAAAATAATCCCTACATTCCAGTATCTCTAAGGCTAATGGAATGAAGCACTACCAGTTTAATAAGCAGTCCTCAGCATACGTTAACACCCTCTAGAAGTCTCCACTGAACTCCAGTATAGCCACACAGTAACTGCACAAATTCAATGCTGATAGAGCTACTTGTTGAAATATGGAATAGTCCCACTCAAAGTTAAATCTCTTTTGTTTAGAATTACACACCTGCTTCCATAATTCCTGACAGTAGGGTGCAAGAAAGTATGTTAAGTTTCAAAAATTTCTGACTTCTCCCAAACAATGTGTTTTATACAGAAAAAGACTCTTGAAATTGGGAATTATTTTTATGCTTGTCTGAGTTTCAGAAAGAAAAATTGCTTTGGAAGAAAATCACCCTCAGTACTGCACTGTACAACAGGCGGCCATTTATTACAGTTTATTATTTCCATATGGACAAAGCCAAGTCATATGGCGGGCTTGGGTTCATATTTTCTGCTACAATGACAGAACCCGGATTAAGACAACCATAGAATATAAATTACAAAACCATCACCACATTCTCCTGATGTGATTACAGTGGATTTGGTTAACCGGAGAACTAGCCTGGAGCAAAAGAAATAAAGAAGATAAAAATCACCAAACTGAAAAACTTTACATTTGTTCCCCCTCCAACAATCAGAAGTTCATGGAATACCCCTTTTTATAGTCATCCTTAAATTTTAAGGTTTCAGAGCACAAAAATAAGTTGGATTAAGGGATCTCTCTATTTCCAACAGTCAAGAGCAGAGGAATGCATGGGAGACTCCAGTACCTAAACATAAGCAAAACCACTGTTTCTACTAAAAGACATTTTCATATTGCTAATAGTAGAGAGGTATATTAAGTAAAGTTAGTATGCAAATTTCATGAAAACTCTAGAAAAAAATTATTTAACTCCATAAACTGCTTATGATTTTGGCTTTGTAATAGATTAAAAGCAAAGCAATACTGCCTCGTGTCTGTGTAGCAGGACGTTTCCTGCCACAGGATGGTTTATCTGTTCTGCCTATCAGCTGGTTCGATAGCTCAGAGTCTCTTCCCCCTCCCATCAATTTACTAATTGGTGAAATAACTCAAAACAGGACATCTGTCAGACAGTGGGTTATTTCTAGTGCCATGGAGGTGACATTCCCAGGTGACAATAAACATCTTGCCTTGAGAGCAAGATTGAAGGAAGAAAAGCTTGAGTTTCTGACTGACAGACACTTCACTTTACAAACTGTAAAAGCTACACAAAACTTTCACAAAGCAGAAATCTTCTGCACATTCCCTGGAAATGTATGGGGATCTCTCTTCAAGGTTTGGGATGCCAGCCCACAGTTCCTCTCCCAAGAGCTGAGTGAAAGGAATCTGTGTACCCCATTGACAATTCAGTGGTAAATTACACTGACTCCTAATCTATACTATTTCTTTGCTAGCTCTAATATAGGTACCTTTATGTAGAGCACTGTTTTACTTAATCTACTACTAGCAGTTTTATCCTATGTAGGAAGTAACTCTCTTTAAGGCCTTTTGTCTGTTAATCTTCTATCTATTCAATGAATGACTCATTTTATAATAGACCTCATCTGCCATTCTTGAGAACTTGCTAGCTGGAGCTATTTTGGTGCAGGTCACCTGAGTAAAGCTGCTGCCAAAAATCTGAACCTAAGGCAGGGCTTATAATGAAGCTCACACTCAATCCATAACAGTCTGCATCAATACAAGCTGATAATGATGTATGTACAATCCCAGAAGCTGCTGAAAAACTCATCTGCCTTCTAGTGACATTAAAAACCATACAAAAAATCAGTTGATGAACCAGGTTTTAGTCTGGATCCAAAATTATCTCTTCATTAATGCAGAAAAGGTTAACTCCTGCTTCACATAATTCTGTAGTATTCTCATATACCCTGATAAAAAAATATCTGCTTTGTTGTGTGATGCAGGCCACTACAGGTACAACACCAAGCAAATGGGAACATGGAGGGCAGGGAAATCTTTTTTTACTTAAAAAAATCAGTACTCCTCTTCCTTCTCTCCTTACCCTCTGATAACATACAAAAAAAAAAAATTAGTAAGGACTGGGTTTTTTTCATACACCTTCCCTTAAATTTAATTTTTTTAACAGCCAAGAGCACACATGCTGGGTTAGTTACTCCATCTCATCCAGTAAATAGTAAGGCACTGAACAAGTCATAAGGACTGAGTCCAGAGGATGCCATGGAGACTCTCCAAGGGTTGCTGGAGCCCCTCCATTCTGGAGACAGGCTGGAAGAGCTGGGGGTGTTCAGCCTGGAAAAGAGATGGCTTTAGGGAGACCTGAGAACCCCTGCCAGTGCCTAAAGGGGCTCCAAAAGCTGCAGAGGGACTTTGGACAAGGGCCTGGAGAGATAGGACCAGGGAGAATGGCTTCAAACTAACAGAGGACAAGGTTAGACGGAGTATTAGGAAGAAATTCTTCCCTGTGAGGGTGGTGAGGTCCTGGCCCAGCTTGCCCACAGAAGCTGAGGCTGCCCCATCCCTGGAAGTGTTCAAGGCCAGGTTGGATGCAGTTTGGAGCAACCTGGTCTAGTGAAAGGTGTCTCTGCCATGACAGGGGGTGGAATTGAATGATCTTTAAGGTCTGTTCCAGCCCAAACCATTCTATGATCCCCTGTGACCTATTACAGTAGGATTCTCACATGAACCCTTTAACATCAAAATCAATTTTACAAAGAAAAAAATGTAGGGAGAAGTTGCTTTGCTCTTAAGAGTTAAGAGGGCAGGAAAACAAGCAGATAGAGGTAACTATGTGCTGTCTTGATTCTCCTAAGAATCAGTTCAAATTTCAGTTGTTGCTATTAAAAGTCACCCATCTCCACACTAAGTTTCCAATGCAATTGTTTGCACAAGCAGCATTTTATTTAAGATTTTAAAGATTAGATTGTTTCTTCAGGATATTACAGACCAAGGCATTCAAAGAAAATTGCCTATTTTAATTGGAGCGAAGATGTGCCCAAGATTTGGGTTCACACAGAAGACCCTGTATTCTCCACAGGACTGTGAGCAAATCATTAATGATGTTCCAGTAATAAAATATTATTTCTGATTTCCATACCAGTATTTAGCTCCTATACATATAGCTCCTATATACAGTTTTATTTTCCCAAGTGCTGCTCTCATATTAGTTACTAGCAACACTTACTCCACAGAAACAATGTATAGGAGATGAGATGCATTATGTTTTATGAACAGTTCAAGGCATAAGAACTTAAGGAATTACTTGTACAGAAAAATCTGAAGAAAAAGGATAATAAATTTATTTTAAGGCCAACTTCTCTATAGAAAACCAGCTAGTCATATGAGTGGGTATTTTCTATTATACGTATTTACTCCAACATTTTCTATTACACGTATTTACTCCAACATCACAGAAAACCATAAATGTTAAAATAAGCTGCATTTAAAACAGTAGTTCTCAGAGTGAAAGGCAGATTTAGTCTTAAAAAACTTGTATTAGCATTCTAAGAAAGTGTTTAAAGACTGAATATCCATAAAAGACTAATACTAATAAAACCAAAGTATTAGCTGTAGATGAAGCATGACAAATTGAAGTTAAATTGTAACAAAATGGGCATAATTAGCTTACACTCATTAGGATGAGAAAAAATAATATTCAGTTGCTCCAGTTTCTACCTGTATTTCCTTCTCTGCAATGGTGTTAACTTGCACTGGAAGGTGTCTCTCCCCAGCAGTGAACCAGCTCCAATCTGAGCATCTCTAAAGTAGTACTGCCAATCTAGCAGTTTCCAAGGATTTAAGTCATCAACAGGACTGTTAGACTTAAAAAGCATGACCTAAAATCATGTTAGACAGCAGAAAAGCTAACTCCCTTCCTAGAGCTAACAATTCCACAATAAAATGTTCATTCATCAAATCTACCAGTAGACATACCTCGTTTATTAACTAACTAGAAATACAAACCTGCAAAGGTTCAGTTATAAAGGCCATAAGAAGTACTAAGACTACTAAAATTTACCAGATAAGTAGGCTTAAAAAGAAACCATTTAGCTATCTTTCTATGTCTGGATAATTGCAGATTGCACCCAAGATCAAAATTAGGGTTTTTGCCACTCTGGAGCTGCTCTTAAGAAAAAATAATGATACCCTGCATTTATGTGCAAAGAACAACAGTCCATTTCCTATCCTAATCCTGCAGCAGTATTTAATGACTAATGGTATACAAGCATATACATTTACTTCCAGCCAGAAACCACAGAGTTCCTGGACTCAAAAACCTTTTTTGGGTGAGGAGTGCAAAATGACTCCACTTCTAAACTCATCTGTTCATCATTTCTCATATTGTTTCCCTAGCCATATTTGTCTCGTTCTAAGCCATGTGGAAGCAGTCTAACAGCCAGAATATGTTATTAAAGTTCAAAATAACAGCCACTTTAGAAAATATTGTATATAATATTCAAGTATATGCTGAGATCTGCTATATTTTGGACTTCCCTTAGTCTCCACTGCAAGGCGACTGGTCCTTGATGTGCTAGCAGTACCTACACAAGAGGTAGACTCAACCCACTACTACACTATGCAAAGATCTTGCAGTATTAAGGCAGTCAAAAGCAATTTTGAGTTATTTTCAGCTAAATGAGAAGTTTATCTTGATAGCATCAAGAATTTCAAAAGAACATCTGCTCCACAAATGTGAAAACCTACAAATACAAATAGAAGCAAAAATGTTCTTTCAATCACATTTGCACTGCTGGTCACAAGCCAAGTATTTGCATAAGGTTTTCAGAGAATATCAAACCCTGGGACAGAAACATAAAGTTTTAACAAGTTTTAACAAAATGACACAGTTAGTTGTTTTACAAGATCCTGGATGACTTTTCAGAGTATGAAGGAGCCCTGGCAGGGATTCAGATGACTAAGCACAGCAATAATGAAAACGGAAAGTGTTGTTATAATGCCTGTTGCTATATAAACAACCATGGGGGATCAGTGAAATAATGCCTGCTGCTATATAAACAGTTGTGTGTGTTTATACCTTTTGGGGGCAATTATAAAATTTTAGATTATTGAACTATTCATGTGTTGCTTGCCTTTGTTTTATTGAATCTGGCTAGTTGTTCTAGCTCTGAACACCTACGTGGGTTTACTGAAAAACCCTTAAGCTACAACATTAGTGAAACATGTTGAGGTATCAATAGTTCTTTAGATAATGTACCTCCAAACTAAGCAGTAAAAATTACTTTCATTTCTCATACTTAAAAACACTGTCAGTAAGCATCAATTACAGTTTGGAAGTAAACATAACCAAAGAGTTTTTAAAATTTTTTGTAAGCTTCTTGAAGAAGTAGGAGTTAAAAAAAGAAAAATAATCATTGGGACTACAACAAGTCTTAAGTCCTCAATTTTCCTTTCAGAAGGAGCAATTAGAGGGTTACCACAGTAGTGACAGACCTCATCCAAGCAAGAGGAAGTGCTCAAATACAACAGCTATTTCAATGGAAATTATGACTTATCTTCATATGTCGATGCCTGCCTCCCTCTCCCAGAGCTCCACCTGAAAAGCAGATGTTTACTTTGCAACTCTTCCAAGAGTATTAAACAAGAAAGCAAGTTACATCCATATCTTTGAAGACCCATGTCCTTCATTAATTCACTGAGCACATGCTTTCGAGTTCCTCAAACTGCCCCAGCATGCCTAAAGCCTTCACTAAAATCATCTTAAAGGACACCCACCACAATTTTGATTTTGCAATAGCATATAAGGCACACAAACAGCAATCAAAGCAGTAACAGGAGAAAACAACTGCACTTTATGCTGTACCTTCAAAGGGTACTTAAAATCAGTTATTTTTAAAGCATGCTTAGTCTGAACTAGCCTGATTTGTCCCACATTTACAAGGCAGAAGCTGCTATCAATAAGATAATTTCCTGTTATCACAAAAGCCTAGAATGGTTTGGGATGGAAAGAACCTTAAAGATCATCTTGTTTCAATGCCCTGCCATGGGCAGTACACCTTCCACTAGATCAGGTTGCTCCAAGACCTGTCCTACTTGGCCGTGAACACTTCCAGGCATAGGGCAGTCACAGCTTCTCTGAGCAACCTGTGCCAGGGCCTCACCACCCTCACAGCCAAGAAATCCTTCCCAATATCCCATCTAACCCTGCTCTCTGTCAGTGGGAAGCCATTCCCCATTGTCTTGTCATTCCCACCCCTCTCCCAACTCTCTTGGATCCCCTTTAGGCACTAGAACGGGCTTTAAGGTCCCCCTGGAGCCTTCTCTTCTCCAGGTTGAATACCTCCAGCTCTCCCAGCCTGTCTCCAGGGCAGAGGGGCCCAGCTGTTGGAGCACCTCCGTGGCCTCCACTGAACTCACTCCAACAGGTTCACATCCTTCTGATGTTGAGAGCCCCTCACTCTCTCACTTTGACCTGTAACAGCAATAACTAACATTGGAGACACTTCACAGTCCCTGGACCAAGCCAGTCACTAGTACAGTTCAGAAATGTTGATCTCCACATTAGAGCAAAACGTCCTCACAGAACTCTGTTTGATTCAGTTCTTACAAACTGCATCAAACTGAGATGGAAACTTTTTCTCACCACTGGTTCTTCCTGCCCCAAGAACAGCCTGTCTCCTTTCTCTCCTCTCAGCCTGGAGAACTTTAATTCACTTCCATCTGAAAGGCAGAGGAAATTCATGCATGAAATCTACGTAGAGGAGTGATTCAGCAGTGATCAGGGAATCTATATTCTCATCTGGTAACAGACCTAACTCCCTTTTACCTTCTTTGATTTGTCCTAGAATTATACTAAGCTGCTTCTTCCTCTTACATTCACAGAAACAAAAAGTCTGATCATTATTCAAAGACAGCAGCAGCCTCAATTCTAAATGCACAGCAACTTGTACTATTCTTGCAAACATTTATGAAGCAGTTTTCTTCTAATTTTGAAACCTGTGGCAATATTTAATACTGGATTTTGGTTTTGCAGCAATAGCATTTATCGGAGATAGACCTCAAGAATGTAAGGAAATAGGAGTACGTGTTTGAGTGCACACAGAGCACACTGTGGAACTAAACATTTAGATGAGCCAAAAACTGCGTTTCCTCAAGAACTCTCTCACTGATATTTATGAAACCTTCCTTGAGAGTAAACACAACACCCCTACAGAGAGGTCTCAAACATTAACCTTCACGGTTCCAGTCTGGTGTCCCAGTAAGGACATGGGAAACCACTGTCAAAGACAGGCTGGGAGAAACAGCCACTCATGTAAGTAAAGTATTCCTGTAAAACTCAGTGGTTACTGGGCTTGTTATAAAACCCAACATATATGGGCCCCTGTGCCCATAAAGGTGCGCCTCATATACCATGACTGTTTCATAAAAGAACATTTTAAAAGGCAGTTTAGAAGACTGAGCCGTTACTAGCCTCCAAAATGCTTCCCCTGTTCCCCAGTGAAGCACTCAAATAACTAAAACCATGTTTACTGCAGTCTTGCTGCATTTTTAGCTTGATAAGATGAAACTATAGAACATTACCCTTCCAGGTTCAGGTCAGAGCTTCTTAAAAGGGTTCAATATCACAAATTGATGTTTATTGGATTATAGGACATAGGCACTATTTCCTATGACCTCATTCATCCTGAGCTTTCGTATAAAAAATCATTACAGCAGGCACAGAATAAAAGGTCAGATGTGCAAAAGCCAAAAGGAGAAAGGTAAGTAACATTCTGCGTCTCCATCTTAAATGTGACATTTTCTGTATGTGTATAGCTCCCCAAGTGTAATTCTGCATACCTGAAGTATGCTTTTTACCTATATAAACCAAGTATCAACCCATGAATACCAGAAAGGCAATAGTCTCAGGGAATACACAGGTAAGTACAGAGAACTCTCCCACCTTGTCCTGGATGGAAATCAGATAGAATATAGGGTTAGGGCTATAGTGCTATACACTCTTCTTCAATTTATTCATTACTTTAATATTTTAATAAATCCACTCCAAAACCAGGCCATTTTCCCATCTGACATCAGTCTCGCTCTACCTTGTACCTTAAGATGTTGCAGGAAAGGAACCTGCAGAATTATTTCAGCAGGCAAGCAATGAGCTCCATTAGGTATTGCAAATAAAAAATCTTTCAGCTATTTGCTCTTTCATGTTGTGTTGGGAAAGCCCTAGTTTTAAAATGGGTTGAATTGAGTTTCTGGCCGTTCATTCATCCAGATTTGTGAACCCTACTCCTTCAGGTGAAAAGGCTCTTGCTTCAAGAAAGCTTTACTCAGAGCAAGTGATTCAGCCCATGCCACAGAGCTTAAATGGAAGAAGAATTTGGGGATTCTCTGCTCTCCCAGCCACATCTTGCACTTAAGCTGAACTGCTTTCCAGGTATCTATTATGTTATTTTCAGTGGACAAAGGAGACTGACTTCTTAAAAAAAAAAAAAAAAAAAAAATTGTGATCCAAATGGGAAAGCCTCTCATTTGAGGAGTACACAATCAACAGTTTAATCTGTGAAAGACTTCCTTCCAATCAGTGTAACACCAGCATTCAGTGAACTCCACTTGGCACTAAGACACACCAACACGGAAAATGGTTTTTCATATAATGGACAATATTTCAAACTTAAAGGTGAGGTCAGGGAGCATTAAACCAAGGACAGTTCAACACTGGTCTTCCTGAAAACATCAATTTATACATGCTAAATTGCAGAGCTTTTTTTTTTTCCTAATTGCACAATATTAATGTCACAAATATTCACATGAATTACTCACAAGGCCAGCAAAGAAAGATCCAATAATCCTTTCAATATTTCCAGTCTCTTGAAAAACAAAATACTTTTAAGCTCTGGATTTCCAAACATTCTGGACTGATCAGCAAGTGAATGAGCCAATACATATTAGACACTTTTATTTCATTTGCTGGAGAACAACTTGCTCTAAACTTCAATCACAGTATATAAAAACCCTGAAAGGCATTTATGGATGATTAAGTAGCTGACACATCAAAAGCTTTCAAAACAGGTTTTGTGCCCTGATGTGCCAAATCTTAGCACAGAAGTATGAGATAAATCCAGACCCAAGGAGGACAAAATATACATATTAAACTACTCAACAGAAGAACAAAGAATGAAGGGGTGAAGTGAAAATAACAGAAGCTCAGAAAAAAAAACCCTAAACCCCACAGTCACAGCTTGACGCTTGCAAACAACAGATGAGAATAATTTTTATACATTAAAGCAAGCAAAGTTTCAAGAAATGAGATGCATTTTACCGTGATTTCTTTCACCCAATAAGAAATGGGATGCACAGCAGAAAGAAAGAAGGTTCTGAAGGAAGAGCCAGGCTCACAAAGCAGATCCTGGAACTCCACAGGTGTCAATACTTTACATTTCAATGTCCAGCTTTGCCTCCAGTGCACACACCCTGCTTGTTAAGAAAAATTACACACTATAGCTTTTTCCTACACTGATAAATTGTGGCAGGGCTTGACAACAAACTTCCCACTTTCCTATCTCTTTTCATTTTATAACATAGCACTTATATCCACCACAAAGCAGCTTAAGTTGTCAGACAACACGTGTTTATATCAGATTAACTATATCAGGAATCCATTTGCCTTTTGATTACTCAATTTTGATTATTTTTTAAAAATGTATTCTTTTTTTTTTTTAGGAAACTTTGCAGTCAGAAGAGCTAATGCACAGAGATGACGACCGCTACACAGTACAAAAGTGATTAACACACAGAATATGCTTGCAAGGGTGGTCCCCCAAAATTATTTTGGGGGACTGACCCTAAGCACAGCTGGTGATGACACCTCTCCTATTCACAGAATCCCAGGACAGTTTGGGTTGGAAAGGACTTTTAAGCTCATCCAGTTCTAACCCCTCTGCCATAGGCCGAGATACCTTCCACTAGACCCGTCCTGCTCCAAGACACATCCCGCCTGGCCTTGAACTCTTCCAAATATGGGGCAGCCACAGCTTCTCTGGGCAACATGTGCCAGGGCCTCACCCTCACAGGGAAGAATTTCCGCCCAATATCCCATCTAACCCTGCCCTGTGACAGTGGAAAGCCATTCTTCCTTGTCCTGTCACTTCAGGCTCCTCTCTAAAGTCCCCTCTCCAGCTCTCTTGGAGCTCCCTTTAGGCACTGGAAGAGGCTCTGAGGTCTTCTTAAAGCCTTCTCTTTTCCAGGCTGAAAAACTCAAGCTCTCTCAGCCTGTCTGCATATGAGAAGTGCTCCATCCCTCCAGTTACCCAAACATTTTGGTCATCTCACCACAGTTGCAGGAGCCTACAGCACCACCTGGGCTTATGCTGCAGGTGCGGGGATCCACACAGGCTGAAGAGCTAAGATCTGCTCCTTCACCGAACAAGTCAATATCGAACTTTGCCTCTGGACAAAGAAAGGAAGGCTTTCAGCTGAATGAAAGCAGGACTTTAGCTACAGCTAATTCAGTTTCCTTTCAACCTTTTTTATCTTGGCATGGGAGATAGGAAAGGAAAAAAAAGAAAGCTTTTCCAATAAGTTTGCAAAAAACAGATGTAAATTCCCCAATTCTAAATGATCTGGCTAAGTATCAGTTCACTGCTACCCTAGGAAACTTTCAGGAATGAAACCTCTCCTAAGAGGTTTTGGCTCTACACAGCTGGAGAAGGTACTTCATGGTTTTTCAGGTGCAGTCCCTTCCTCTTAACATTAAAATGAAAGCTTGGCACTTCACAAGACGAGGACTAGAGACTCTGGCTTCAACCTGTGCTCCTTCAAGAACACTTTTCCCTACGTAGCTAAATTGGCCTCAGATACAGATGGAGAATTCTTTCTGAACTGCATGTTTTATGATCTTAGTTTAGGGGCCTCGTAAAAGATGTAGTGTGCAAGTCACAGTATCCTACACTCAAAGGGTCATAACCACTGCATCTACACCACTACCCACAGAACTCTTAAAGACACTTCTGCTCCATAGTGTTTATTGCCAAAACAAATTTCTAGGCCTAATATTTCTGCTGTTCAACTTCCCATAGAAAAGTTAGTTTCTATTATAAAGTTGATTTTCTCTCATGTTTTATAGTCTAATAGAGCCAGAAACTGAACCTCTTGCCTCATTTCATGTTTAACAGCTGAATTTCAGTTCAGTTTACATATGGATATGGCACTAGTACATAAGCATTTAACTTTAATTCCATGCAGCTGTTAGAAAGGTGGCACTCTGGCTGCACCTAAAATATATAATGTATTTTGCTTTTCTTCTATACTTCTGTGAATGTTACTTACCTCATGAATCAGAGAAGGCAACTGCCACAAAGCAGCATTCCCAGAAAAGCAGCATTGACTGCTCAGCTTCTCAAGCAGGTTACAACAAAGCATGTAAATGCCACCTGTCACCATGTGGACACTGTGGCCGTGGACACACAAGAGGAGGGTTAGACACCAGTTACTTCCCTGGATCTGTACTCTATTGATGAGAAAAAGAACATCGGGGGAGCTGACAAGAGAGTGATTTTGGGGTTTTTTTTCGTGTCAAATAGCAACGTTCACATGTTGCTAACGACTGTCAGGTGAAAGCAGAATCATTCTTTGGCCAGGGCTGAGCAAATGCCAATGAGAATAGGAGTATCAGTCTAACATCACTCAATAGTTGTCTGACAAAACAAATCAGGATCAGAAAAGAAGCCTTTCCTGTGAAACGATCCCAAGCACGGCATTCAGCCTGAACAGAAGAAAAAATAACCTTAACTCATGCAGTGTAACAAATGCCACAAATTTCACTAAACCTGGAAGTGATACCTAGAAGGCGATGCTCTGCATGCCACCATATGGAAAGCCCCCACTAACAAACACCAGCAATTAACTTTTTACACAGGCACACAGGGATAGGAAAAGGGGAACAGATTTAAACTAAAAGAGGGCAGATTTAGATTAGCTACTAGAAAGAAATTCTTTACTCAGAAGGTGGTGAGGCTCTGGCACAGCTTGCCCATGGAAGCTGTGGCTGCCCCATCCCTGGAAGTGTTCAAGGCCAGACTGGACAGGGCTTGGAGAAACCTGATCTAGTGGAAGGTATTCCTGCCTATGAGTAAGATGGTCTTCAAGGTCCCTTCCAACCCAAATTGTTGTATGATTCTACGAACTGGGGTAAGACTGAACACATTCATTCACTCCTTGGGATGGTTCTAGGAAAACAGAGTTGTGAAATGGTCCAAATTATTTGACACCTGGTTTTGCAAGTCTACTTTTCAAGAGCCAGTAATTTAGACATGGAGAGAACATCACTATTCCTGAGGCCACATCCAACAAAGCCAGATGGAGATAGTGACCAAGGTCACAGCAAAAGAATAAAAAGGGTCTCAGAACAATCATACAGCTACCCTGTAGTAACACTGAGATAAGACTCAGAATAAGAAATCCAGAAGATCACTAGACAAATTAATTTGATACCCTTCAGTGGCTAACTGAAACAGTATATCATTTGATACTCAGAATGTGAATAACTTGACCGCCCCTTGCAAGAAAATAGCTGCAGTAAACTCCCTTCTTACTGGTACCAAAACAAACCAGCTCTACAACTCTATTGAAATTATCTCCTCTACAAGCAATCTTGGAACTGGACAAGGAATAATGCCTGTCAAGTATCACGCAAGAGACAACCTCTTGAATACCTAAAGAAAATGGAACTTGGATGAACAAGATGGACATGCTCTCTGCAATAGCTGCACATTATATATGCATGCGTTAGACATAATGACCAATGCAGGACGGAAATCATGCAATACAGAATCACAGATTTTTTTGGGTTGGTAGGGACCTTCAAGCTTATCTCATTCCAAACCCCTGCCATGGGCAAGGACATCCTCCACTAGACCAGGCTGCTCCAAGCCCCATCCAACCCGACCTTGGACACCTCCAGGGGATGGGGCTGATGCCTGATGGTTTTTTAGGTCTTTTTCTTTTATACCTTTTAAACCTTTCTTATGCCCTTAATACATTTTAAAGCCTTCATACATATTCCTTATATCCTTCACACATATTTCTTGTACCCTTTACACATATCCCTTGTACCCTAGTCCCACATACCTATAATTCTTGTAGTCTGATATATAGCTTAGTCTGGGGGTCCTACCAAGCAAGAAGACGAAACATACCCAGTGAGACATCAACAGCTGCACACTATCTCAGAGCTGTAGACTCCAACCTTGATGGGCCTCTTTCTCTAGAGCATATTGTGTAAACTAGACCGGAATTTCATTGGGGGGGCGGGGCAGGGGGTCTGACTAGGGTAGCAAGACCGTTACTTAATCTATCACATTTCTTATTGGGGATTTTAGATTGATATGCTAATTTGTGAAGTCCATAAAAATGTATACTGAGGGTTGCTCGGGGGCTTAGCCTGTTCCTGCACTTGTGTGGACCCGTACTCTGGGCTCGCTGTGCTTGGAGGCGTGGGGGGTCCGGGTGCTTGCCGCCATATTTCCATCTGTAACGGGCTTTGCTCCAAGCATCCTAGGAAAACCAAGGTAAATACCCTTTTCCCTGCTACTGCTGTGTCTGCCTCATTTTTTTACCACTGGAAAAAGGCATCAGGGCAGCCACAGCTCCTCTGAGGAACGTGTGCCAGAGCCTCACCACCCTCATCTTTTTGGATATACAATTTTGGGCCACTTATTCTCCCACAGTGACACTGTGTGTGCTCACTATGGACTCACTCACCTCAAGAAGGATGGTCACTAAGTTAAGATCATCTCTTCATATGCAATGAAGAACATGCACTGAAGTCAGACCAAAGCAATTAAGGCTCTGGGAATGAAGGAAAGAGACAGCAAAGCAGCCAGTAAAACAGAAATAAAGATGCTTTCTTTCTACAGGCCTGAGACTTAAAACTCAAAGCCACTGTACTCTCAATACCCCATACTTCAAATTAAAAAAAAAAAAAAAAAAAGAAACTGAGATGAAAAAACCTGGAGCAGCAAGACCACTGCTCAAACACTTGTGAGAGCTCAGCTCCACAATGTCTGTGTCTGTGTCCCAGCAGAACTGGGTGCCCATCCACATTGTATGTTCAGAACAATGAGAACTTTGAGAGATGCCATTTTGACCCTATTCTGTGTTCACTTACCACCCACAAAAAACCTCACCATCCTTCAGGGATTTCCTAATATTCATCCACCATAACAAGAAGTTTACATGGTATAATCTCAATTTCTCCACTGTGAATAAGAGGGCAAGAGTTTACTTCCTTCCTTCTCCTAAAGCCTCAGCTTCCTCAGGTACTCCACACACATCCCTAACTTAGGAGCTGCAGAGTTTATGGGACCAGTACTTGCTGAATTCTCTTGCACTGCCTAATGCTTTGGAGAGTTTGTGCAATTCACTCACATTTTTAGCAACTGTGTTGTACTTTGCCTTTGACAATGACAGTGAATTTTTTGGCAGGTATTATTAGACATAAGTCACTAATTTCCCTTTGAAAAAAACCCCACATTTCTACACTAGTGAGACTCAAATAGCTGAAGACTTAACTGGAAATTTATGGCCTTAGTTAATGTTATCCAACTCAAAAAGCTCTTCTGTGAACTTCGTGACGGATTCAATTTTACAAATAGAAAATAGGGGTATTGAAATAATTTGTGCTCACATACAGATGGAAGTTATTATGAACCTCAGAATTAACACACATTGTTTCAACTTCGGAATGTAACAGCAAAGCAAATTTCTCAAAAAAATGCTCTACCAAGCCAGCACTGAGCTCCTTCTAATTCCAGCTGAATTCTCCTGCGTGCAAGATGTGCTTTCCATTGTTATTATCCTGCTGTTTTACAAAACAGTAACACTTTATCTCTAGGAGACTTATGTCAGTAATTTTACTTAATATCAACCCCATCTAACTTCTTCCACACTCACGTTTCTCCTTGCTGCCAGAATTTCAGGTAATTGTGAAAGGAAAAAAAAAAACTACATAAAAATCAGTGAAATCAGGGAAGTTTATACAAATAATTTCAAAGTATTTCTTTAAGTTGGTAGAGGTTTTCTGGGCTCTTTGTTTCTCACCCACAGTGATCAAAACTTGTATAAATTATTCAAGTGAGGCTAGAGAGATCCAAGCTCTTCTCTTCATGCTCTAGTAAAGTCACCACTATTCTTCCCAGGCGCCTTCCCACAGCACACAGAGGGAATTAAGCAACTGATTCACATTTATTCATTACAAAGAGGAACAGTTCTCTGAATTAAGGCAAACACCTTTGGGTGATGGTCTGGACATAAGAGAGAGACAGCTGCTCATTCTCTGTCCCAAACTTAATTTTTCACACATTCACTAGAACTAAGTATATCTGGAAGCTTCTCTGAAAGCAGACATAAGACCTGCTAAAAGCTACTTAAATTCAACAGTTTCAGCATCCCAAGGAACACACAAAGGATTCAAACAATGTGGGGTTTTTAGGTCAAGTCAGCCCCAGAGTACAGAAATTTTGTGATGCATTTCTGCACATTATCTACTAGTTCTGCTTTCACAATGGAATTTCCCTTTGGCAGAACTCTAAAAAGAAGCAATGTTTGACCAAGAACATCAAAACAAAGGTGACTACAACAGTTTATGTGGACATCAGTAACACTTTCCTGATCAAATAAGTGGTAGAAGCCTCCCCAGAAATTCCAATTTACTTTTATTATGTTTTTATATCCAACAGCATACAATCTCAAGCATTAACATGGGAACCACCAGTGTTGTACAAACCACTTCAAAGTTTGGCCACTAATTAGCTTGCACCAGCACCAATGACTCCATGCAAACTTGGAAACCCTTTTTCTATCCCCACTACATACTTAAAGTCTTCATTTACTTTTATGAGTTTAAACACATACCAGTGATTTCAGAAACCAACTTCAAGGAATTGGAAGGCAACACGGGTGAGTGACTGTGTGTTCAACTACCCAGAGTCCTTCAGACACAGGACAAGAAAATCAGAGTGAGAGGTTGCAGTAGGTCCAACTGTGGTAATAACTCAGAGGTGACAAGTCAAAGAGATAAACAGGGAAACAAGTGAAGTGGTGACAGTTCCTATAAAATAAATACTACAGGCACAAGTGTCAAGTAAACCAAACTACATGAACAGGAAAGACAACCACCATGGGCTCTAAGAAGAGTACATTTCCATGAAAAAAAATGCAGCTTCTTGCTTGCATCACATAACTGAATGGCAAACTCCAGAATAAGATAGAAACCAGGAAGGGCTGAAAGACAAAGCAAGCAGCATCACGACTCACAAGTTGCAGAAAGAACTAGGAATCAGAGATTCAGGAAAGCATTGATTTGATTGGATAGTAATGAAGACAGAGAGAGCTATCAAAGCATTTGAAGGAAAGACTAATACCTTTTTCTTATTAATCTTCCCTCTGGAGGTTAAGTGTGAACAGCTGGCTGCCATTACTAATACCACCAACAAAGAGACACAGTCTAAGTTACATTAACAGCCTGGCTAAGAGAATTTCCAAAATTAGCAGGACTTGCTTAACTTTGTCTTAAGATATTTTAGCCTTTAAGTAATTTCAGAGGTTATCATCCAAAATACATTATGCACGGGCAAGTAAGGAAAAAGGTAAATGCAATCCAAGCTTAAAAAACAATACAGAAAGACTCAGAAGCTTTACTTCCGTTTCAGGTGAGGAATGGCAAAAAAGTGATGGGAGAGAAAACTGGAAAAACAACAACATTAGGAGAAACCAAGCATTAAAAAGTCAGATTTTTCAAGAATAAAACTGTAAGACTAATGTAATTTCAAACAGGTTAGAAACACAAATGTAATTTCTGTTGGAATTTAAATCTCTTGGCATTTTCTGGTATATGCTCACAAGCATGCTAGGGAAATGGGATACTGATGAAGTACGAGTGAATACAGAGAGAGTACTCTTTGAGTGTAGTAAAGAATGGTTCATAGCTACAACTGAAGTGCTGGCGAAGTGGGGCTCCACCTGGGTGAACAGAACTCCAGGTCTGTCTAATATTCTAATTAGGAAATCTGGATAGGGCATAGGGTCAGGTGTAGCCAGCATAAAGTTGAGACTGACTTCTCAACCTCTGGTGTTATGCCACCAAAGCAGAAACATTAAGAACAAAAGAGTTCATCTTTAAGGATACACTCAAGGTACAGCATGTAAAATGTGAATTAAACTAGTCACTTGCACAAATTCAGAATGGACTATTTTGTTCCTGTGCAGAAGATACCTGGGGCTGGTGGTTGCACAGAATCGTAAGATTCACTCTGCTAGGCTTTTAAGAGTGCAAACCTATTAGAATACAATGAACTGGAAATTAAAGGACAAGACCTGGGAAGCATTTCTCCCATCCTATTCAACGTTTTGAAAGCAACAGTTGCTCACAGCTTTGGGCACTGCATTTCAAGAAAAATGTGGATTCAAATGGAGAATTTGAGACAAGAAGAGTGTTGAAAGGTGGTTTTTCAATGCATAGAAGTTTGCGAAAAGGAAGAGACTTAAATGGATCAGATTATTATAATACATAAACACAGGCAAGATAGCTTTGGACTAGATGTCAGAAATTAGATGTCTTTAGTGGCCAAGAGAGTCAAGCATTGGAACTAAGCACTACTTACATCACAGGCTTTTCTTCACAGAACATCACCAGGGATAGCATAAGTGCAGCTGACCCTGCCCTAGGACCACATACCAGTTGACACAGCCTCCCCAGGCCTTTTTCAGACCAGCTTTCTGAACATTCTCTGAATTCCATACCAAATGTGTTAGCTGCAGGTATTACTGCCATCTCAAGTACAAGTCTGCAAAGTATCTTGCATTTGCGAGAATAAAACATGTTTTTTTTAAATACATTAAAAACAATGAAGTAAGGTTGTTTATAGGACTTTCTTTTATTACATTTGCAAGATTTCATATTTTCCACTTGTGTTTTCTTGTAAGGGTAGAATAGTAGCTGAAGTAGTAATACATTAAAATTAAAGACAAAGGAGCAAGAATTACACGAATACATCTTCAATTACAACAGAATAAAAAACGAGAAAACATTTACGATTTTCAAAACAGTGTATATAGACTCACAGAATGTACTATTTGGAAAGGAAAAGATTGATTATTATCTGGCAAGTCCTCCTCTAAGCACTACAGAAGAAAATCTCAAGCACAAAGCTGCAACGTAAATGAAAATTATGTTTACAAGGACATTTTTCTTATTTCATAGGTTTTCACCATACAGAGTAGCATCACAAGACAGCACACACACACTCACATCATATCAACATTAAGTGGAGAACAAATATAAATAATAATAATAAAAAAAAATCTCAAGTGTACCAACCTGTGCTATATTTTTGTTGAGAAGATAAACTCCATATTCAAACTGAAGCTTCTCTCCTCCTTTAGGATATAAAGGAAATCTGTTGGGGAAAGAAAAAGGGAAGAGAAAAAAGCATTTAAGGTGAAATTACTGAGATGCTTACGTAAACTTCAAAAAGCCCCAGATTCCTTTTCTGAGAAGGTAAAGATTTAAAAAGTCTGCCTTGCTGACTTCTCCGAGTAACCCCTCCATAGGATGTACTTAGGAACTCTCTGCAACTCCAGTCAATCAGCATTCAAAAACTGATGTCAAAACTCAACTACGAAACTCCATTTTTTGAAACATTTCAGGTTTTTAAAAGACATTTAACCATTCTCCCAGTGCTGCAACATCCCTCTCACTAAGCAAAGTGTAATTTCAGAAGCATACAGCACAATTCCAGATCCCACATTATCCCTCTGCATTCAGCCAGTCAAATTTGGTTAGCTCATTTCCAAACAGAAATAATCTTTTAAAAAAGGCGTTCTCTTTTGATCATTATTCTGTGATTTACAAAGTACAAAGCCTTTTGCACAGAGAAGATATCTTCAGGCTCACTTACCAGAAAAAGACTCAGAACAGAAGTGATTCCTTTCAACAAAATTCACACATGCACCAAAGGCTTAAGTCCCTTACAGCATGATAGGTCACTATGGCCCTTGCAAATATTATATTACTAATCTTTATTTTTCCTATTTAAGAAATATTGCTCACCATTTTAAAAACCCACATGTAGCAAACAACTTATAAGAACATAGCAGAGCACTGCTGTGTGACACAAGAGAACTAAAACATTAGTCCCTTAAGTATTGAAACTCTTTGACAGTTTCTGCATTAAAGAATATAATTTTCTAAGTCTGCTTAAGGAATCTCTGCTTAAGTGAAGCAGTCTTCAAACAGCTTTAATAGCTGTACACTGTACTTCTGAGGATTGTCTTTTGACTGCTTCTCAGCACCAGAGGTTGTGAGGTCATCATGGTCAATTCAGCAATCTTCATACAAATTAAAATTCATTTTTACGGGAACTTCAGCATGAATCAAATTTTTCATCTTTTCATAAACCACATCCTGCAGTTCCTAATCAAGATGTTGAATGTATTATCCACATAAGCCCCACACCACGGAAGAAACCAAAGTCTCTCTCAAATATAAGATAACAAATTCAGGAGATCAATATCTACTAGAAACAATACTCATTCAGGAGAGGTGATCAGGCAAAGTAGATTTTATCATCCACCAGCCCCACAGTACAGTACATTTGCGACTTTGAAGAATTACATAGTGCCATTAAAGCTAAAGGTTAACAGGTCACCATCACAGCAGATCAAATACTGAGATATCAGCTTCAGGTTTTATGCTACTTTCAAACTTGCTAGGTCACTTCAAGTTGAGGAACATAAAAATCCCTGTGAATAGTATATATCTAGCTCACCTTGCTTAATAGATCTATAAATCCAACTAGTTGACCATGCAGGAAAATGAAACCTTTCCAAATGAACACATGCTACAAAAATTCCACAACACATTATTCTAAGTGTAAAATACAAAGCAAGAAGAATTCATTTCAGTATCTCCTATTACACTACCCAAACAGAGCAGGGGTTAGATTTAAAGGATACCTTTACAATTAACAATCTAAAACTAGCCCAAGTTTTACAATAAAAGCACCATTAGAAATACAAGTTTTGTTTCACTAGAACGTAGCATTTCATGAAGTCACTGGTAATGGGAACCATGTATTCTATTATTAGACACAGAGCTCTTCGATCTGTGCAGTATAGAAAGAGGGTTAAAACTGGTTTATGATGCTCACTGCAATCTCCCACACACAGATCCTTTAAAAAGGGAAAATTAGGCTTTTTTGCTTATCACATTGATCCTGCTTCTTTGCCAATATTCACATTCCTATCCTCTAACTTCCACTAATCAATCTTGAAAGGCTTTAAACCACATACATCCTCAGGTCACCTTTCACAACATAACCACTTACAGGAAAGTCTTGAAAACTGTCAGTGGATGTCTCTGCATGTACACATTTATGACTCAAGAGAAAATATTGCTAAGTTTAATGCTTCTCCCTTTGTGTGTTATCTTGCTTGCCCATTAAACCTGGTCACAAGCAATAAATGCAAGGGAGAGAAACCCTAACATTTTATATAGTGTTTCAGTGAGTATAATTAAACCCAACTTGAACTGCTGCCCCGCTATGTGAAATTCTTCTAGCCTGCTCCATAGAAAAGCATTAACTGTAAGTTTAATCTCTCCCTTTGGCATGCTGCAAAAAGCTGAGTCTGCTGTGTAAGGATTTAGTTATACTAAATACTTTTGAAAAACACTACTTTAGTATTTTTATAATCATAAAATGCATAATAAAATGCAAAATGGCATCCACCTACCTATTCTACTCCAAAGTGCACCTTCCTTCTTTCCAGTCTTGCTGATATATTTGGGGGGGGAAAAAAAAAAAAAATCACTAAGCTCCTTTAAAGCACAACACAGATGCTTATTCTGAGATGAAAAATTTGAAGGAGTATGATATGTTTAGTGAAAAGAAGAAAAAACAAGCTACAGGTACCCTTTCTATAATCACCAGAATAGACCATCTGAGAGAAGTTATCAAAGTATAGGAAATTTGTTCTGAGTACAGAACAGAGCTCAGAAGTTGAGCTCTGGTCCTCCTCATAGTAGTACTTCCACACTCTAGGAAACCATACACTTGCCATGTGAACAGGCAGGAACTATGAACAAAACAGTTTCTGCTCAGTGAGGGTCAACATATGCCTTTGTAAAAATATGTTGATATTTACATACAACTACAGAATATGACATTTCAATAACACGCAGACTTCTTAAAATAAAGTGCTAACACCCTGAGCTTACCGTAGATGATCTATTTCTATATACAAAGAGCCAGGCAATACAGCAATAGTAATTTTAATAGTGACTCATAAAGAAGATCTTGGTTTAGAGAACATTAACCTGATGCAAGAAAAAACCCACCATGTTTAGTAACTTGTAACAGGTTAACCTCAATTGGAGCTGCTTCTGCACCTTGTGTTTCCACTGCTTTCAAGACATATCAGCAATGATAAGAGCCTGTGCTGGGGAAAAGCACAAGGACTAGGAGTGATTAAGGGAATCATCAGCCAGCAGGCCTGTGTAAAGGCGGCTTTAGGATCTATGAGAATTATGCCAAAGATGCTGAAATTAAACAAGTCCCACTCTGAATTCGGAAGGTGGAGAACTCTGGATAAGAGTGATCCAAACTGCACACCAGACTGATTTGAACCAGATGGTTAATATGTGCCTTGAAGGTCTAAGATAACATAAAGAGGATTCTTGATCTTAAAAGCTTACATTTGTTTTGGGAGTTACGTGTTTTGCTTATTTAATCCTAAAGGACTGTGACAAACACTATGTTTTTACCAACTTTTTTTGAGTCATGTTCTGTTTTATAGGGCTCACTGGGATACAAGTCAGATGACCAGTGTTACCCAGTTGCACCATACTGCATTATCCATAATAAACCACAAAACACATTTGGGACATTTTTAGGGACATAGCTCACATTCCATGGCATGTCACACTGGACAAAACTTGTGGTTTTCCATGGTGATGCCACAATGACTGAACAGTTTCCCCTCTAGTGAACCAACACTATTATGTTCAAGACCCAAGCATTCCCAGCCTCACAAGAAGAGGTTTTGATTGTTATTTCTCATGGGTGATAAGAAAAAAAAAAATAAACACCAAAATAACAGAAGCAGTTACAAGACATTTTTAATCATCTCTGAACAACTTCATTTGTTAGCTTAGAATAGACAATTCATCTGCCCTAACCTTACCTCTCTCATCCTCAGCCACTTGACCTCTCTCCCACCTCTCCTGTTTGGAGGGTTCCCAATAAGCCCCTCTTCACTACCTGCAATCTTAATTTCAGCAAGTCAACATCAACTACTTTATTTCAATCCATTCCCTATTAATTCCTGCCATACTTCCTAAGCAGACGTCAGCTACTGGATAAAGAATTCTTCAGCTTAAAACTTGTCCAAGAAAAACTGGCATGGAAGTCAGAATAAGCACAGGAACAACAATCTCTCCTTTTCCATCAAAGGCACCTAATGTTCAAATATTTAAACCTATGGAGGATCTGCTGATATGCAATGAGTAAGGAAACTAGTGTTAGCAGGTCAAGGTTCAATAGAGTTGTGAAAAAGAAAATGCGAGGCAGAGGTTACATACTTGGTTCACAGTTATTCTGATGGGAAAAAGTAACATCAAGTCAGACTTTTAAATAAAAAACAGGGCTGGAAGTCTACCTATAGTCCACACTGAAACCACAGAACCAGCACACTACCACCAACAATGGAATTGAGTCTTGAGTTCAAGGACCCTGCAACACTTCACAAAAGCTAAGTTTTTAAATAGTTAGTATGAATATTTGCATAAAAATACCATTCTGGTGGGTAGCAAGCTTAATGGTAACCCAACTATACCATCAACAGGATTTTCAGGGAGCTGTTACTTTGAAGTTAATCTTTAGTCTAATTAGACTTTATTCTAACACGGTATTTAATCAAGTAGAATACTCTGTAGACAAAAGAAACATACATAACTCTAGGAAACTTGAAAGCAAAGTATAATCTCATTACAGTAAATCGCAT
Source organism: Dasyornis broadbenti (assembly GCA_013397935.1). Taxonomy (NCBI): domain Eukaryota; kingdom Metazoa; phylum Chordata; class Aves; order Passeriformes; family Dasyornithidae; genus Dasyornis; species Dasyornis broadbenti. The sequence goes on along the minus strand of VZRN01004071.1, from coordinate 350,615 downwards.
CAAGGTTACAAAGACTAGACAGGATATTAAATCATCCACTCTGGTTTAAAAGTCTTTCTATTAAAAAAGAGAAACCCAATAGATGTGTTTCCAGTCAATATGGAAAACCAGTGGTGGCTGGTTGTCAGCATTTCCACCCCAGTTGACTTATTCAGATGCAAACGGCTGAACAGCAGTCTCAGTGTCAGGCCAAGGCAAATTCCAATTTTCAGTTCAAGAAGTATTCCTGAATATGTCTAAATACATTCCTGGTCTGGTGGAAGTACAGGAGGAGAGACAAGATTTCAGATGAACACGTTTGCCTATCTAGGGGGCTGAAGGCATTTCTGCTGGAAGTCAACTCTGCAATTCCATGGCATCCCTGCAGGAATCTGACCCAGAGGCTGCAGCCCACCCTGTGAAACCACAAGCATCGCTCCATGCTGCTGTTCATCCAGATACAAGGAGATCATCTTGTAATCATAAAGCTACAGGCAGCAGGAAGCCTAATGTATCACCTTGAAGGCAAGTTCAAGACACCTTATATACTCAGATGTGGTAACACTTTCCTCTAAATAAACCTCATGCTTCCTTGAGGTAGGAAGACTGCTTAAGTCACATTTCAGTGTTAATTTAAGCCTTTTCCATGATTCAAGATATAATGAAGGAGACTGTGCTCATGTGCTGCTGAAAGTAAGACCAAGAAATTTCAGGGGTAGATGGTAAAGAAAAGCCTCTTGCAATGATTTTTCATTCTTTTCATTTACAGTTTGAGGTGTGATGCATGTAGTTCATGTCCATAATTCATTCTGGTGGGGTTTTTTCCTTATAAGGAGTATTACTGATTTCTTAATAAAAGTTGCAACCCATCTCTTACTGAGTTTTGAATGGACTAAACCCCTGGTTTTGGTAAGACAGCACAGGCAACAATTCGCTAATACAGTGTCTTCAACCAAAATTGCTCACTAATACTGATGTATTTAAAAAACAGAAAACTGACTGCAAAAAGAGAGATCTTTTGAAGTTGCTCCCAGATATTGATTCTGGAAAACCAGAGGCCTGTTTCAAAGCTAAAACTATGATTAGACAACTCGTGGTGTTTTAAGCATTAGACCATTCTTACAACTCAAATAAATTGTGCTAAATATTCTACTCTAACCACTAAAAACTCTTCACTGTCCTACCTTTTCCAGCTGACCCTCAACAAGTATTTATCAGCCATCAAGATCTCACTTCATTTTGCACCTTTAGCTCATCTTCAGCTGTTTTACATAGTCACTTCTGTGCTTGATGAACATGCAAATAAATCACTACAAGATTCTTAGTTCAAGCAGATGGTAAATGTTATGAAAAGTTGAAAGAATCCTTATTCCATATGTTTATTTCAGACCGCAAGTATCTCTTACAAATTCAAGTCCAAATACATTTACTGTTGTGTTCGGTGATTTATGAACGCCGCATCCAGAAATATCACACATGTACCAATACAGCGGTGGCCCACTTTTATTGTCTATAACCACTTGCCTTTAATACAAACTATTTTTAAAGCTTATGAAATTGCTTCATTTTTAACTGCTTTCACCTGCTTCTACTTTGGTTATGCACCATATGTTTTAGATCTTGTATTCTCTCTTCTACTCAGACCTCTGCCATATCCCAAATTGTATTAAAGTCTCAAAATTTAATCTCTACTTCAGAAAGCTCTTAAGGGAAGAAGTCAGCAAAATAATGGTTTTTACACATCACATCTAACCATCTTCCACAGGCTGAAGTGTGGCACAATTTAAATATCATATTACATCTCATTTGGCAAATCTAAGCCAAATTCCAAATCTCGTTTGGAACCATGTTATACAGCCTTAACTTTCCAAGTGATTGAGAACTTCAAGAACCAGTAATATTTCAGCTTTACAAGCTAAATTAGGACACTTATGCTTTAAGAACACTTAACTATCACAAAATTATTTGTGTTGGAAGGGACCTGAAAACCCATCTTGTTCCCACCCCCTGTCATGGGTAGAAACACCTCCCACTAGATGTGGTTGCCCCAAGCCTTGTCCTACCTGTCCCTGCACATTTCCAGGGATGGGGCAGCAACAGCTTCTACGGGCAACATGTGCCAGGGTCTTACCACCCTTATAGCCAAGAATTTCTGACCAATATCCCATTTAACCCTGCCCTCTGGCAGTGGGAAGCCATTCACCCTTGTCCTGTCACTCCAGGCCCTTGTCCACAATCCCTCTGTAGCTCTTTTCAAGCCTCTTTATGCACTGAAAGGGGCTTTAAGGTCTCCTTAGAGACTTCTGCTCTTGAGGTTGCCTCCAGAGGAGAGGGGTTCCAGCCCTTGGAGCATCTCTGTGGTCTCCTCTGGATTCACTCCAGCAGCTCCACATTCTTCTGACGCTGGATCCCAGAGCTGGAGGCAACTCTGCAGGTGGGGTCGCACCAGAGCAGGACAGAGGAGTAGAATTCCCCCCTCCACTGCTGCCCATGCTGTGGTATCAGCCCAGCACATGGGGGCTTTCTGGGTGACAGCGCACATGGCCAGGGTATGTCCAGCTTATCATCCATCCACTTTCCCAAGATAAGTCATTCTCCTCAGGGCTCCTCTCAATCCATTCTCCGAACTTGTGCTTGGTATTGCCACAATCTCGGTGCAGCACCTTGCACTTGGCCTAGTTGAACTTCACAAGGCTGGCACAGGCTCACCTCTTCAGCCTGCCAAGGTCCCTTTGCATGCCATCCCTTCCCTCTAGCACCACACAGCTTGGTGTCATTGGGAAACTCCATCTCACTGTCCACGCCACTAAGAATCTAAACAGTGTTGGTCACAATTCCAGATCATGGGAATACCAATCATCACTGCTGTCCATTTGGACATCAAGACATTACCCAGTAGTTAACTGATGCCTGGTATCTTAGTCTAAAGATCAAATGAAGCTGACACCACTGCATTTTCATGTCACCATATTTACACTATCTTTGATACTTCCTGCCCCACTGTGTCAAATTTGTCAGAGAACAAACTCCACCTGGCTTTTTCTTTCACTTCCCATTTTCAAGGACAGTAAGCACAACGATTGCAGGGAGGTGGCTGCAGAGCAGACTTGGTAGAATGCAGCTGAAACCCAGCTATTCACTATTATGCAGATAAAGAACTGATGTCATTTCTGTGACTGTAAGTCACTGGTGTCATAGCAGAGTCATCTGTCGATCTTGGGGAACAACTGTGCCTCACACAACACTACTAAAGATGGGTCAGTTAAGAAAAAAATTAGTTTAAGCTTAAGCTTGAAATGGATAGGACACTTTATACAAGGACAGAACTAAATAGCACAATTCAAATAAGAAAATGACCTGAAAAAGTCACAAGTTCTTGCTTGATATCTCTGAAGTATGAGGAGTATACAAGAAAAGGTTTAAATATTTACTGAAGTTTGAGTTATTTCAGCCTCACCCCTTTTTGGGAGTCTGTAAGGGAGGCAGGCAGGGGAAGAAAGAACTTGTGTTTTCCCTCCAACATAACCACATCCTGTTTGCTCATTCTAATGGAATGTCATATCCAGAGGAGGAAGCTTGTGTTATTTAAAAGTCCTGGGGCTTCTCTGAACCAGAAAAAACCAAACCCTGAAAGCCTTTTAAGCGAGAAGGATCACCACTGTCCAGACAGCTCACGTGAAAGTACAATTCCCCAGGATACTTCAAATCAAACACCAGGACAAGTAGGCAGCTCAAGAACCACAGGCACCAAAATACCCAGCATTCCCAACATCTTAGCACTCCACCTGCAGACCAAGGCACAAGAATCTTCAGCCACACAGCTTTAAAACCTATTTCCTTCTCAGATAAGCTGCACCACAGGTCTATCAGCTTCAGAACAGAGACTGCACTGATCTTCCACAGAAGACCCAAAATTGAATGAAAAGGCAGAAAAAAGAATTACAAGCATGCATTTTGCTTTTTACAGATTAAGACATAAGTACGATTTACAAATCACAAGTGAATTCAGACTGGATTACTATATGGTTTTGAGTTCCTACTTAATAGAGAAAGCTACATTTGTAAAACAAACTTGACAAAAATACAGACTGCCACAAGAAAAAGCATATCCTCATTCAAGCTTTGTACAATACATAGATAATTAGTTTACTGGGAAAAGAACACATTAGCAGTTTAACTTTATGAAATGTTTTTTCAAAATGCCTTTCTGAACAGTTCAGATGATGATAATCGAAAGCAGAAGCATCTTTCTGTGATAAATGCAACTTCTGTGACCTTGCTCCCGGGGAATGCACGATAGCTTCAGTATGTACAGTTCGTAGGGAGAAAATAAAAGCAAACCCCCAGATTACGAAAGTCAGGCAGTTCCTGACAAGACAGTCACCAACTTATACAAGAAGGTATCATTCTATTGCTTCAGCAAATAACTCTTTCAGACACCTCAAAACTACAGCAAAGAATCTACAGAGCCAGTGACACTTACGGCTTTTTGTAAATTGGGCATTTTTGTGAAATTTTTCAGCTTGGATTCAAGGCTTGCACCATACAAGCCATGATGGATGTCACAACACATTGACTATCTGTAAGGACGGATGAGCCAACCTCGCAATCAGAACTTTAAATCTCACTGCCACTGAAGGATCGTTTTTAACTAGAAGTCACTTTATACACGTCAAGTCCCTGCTTATCTTAAAAAATTAAGTAATGTTTCGGAAAAAAGAGGTCTCAACGGGAGTATAGTGTTCCAATGGAAGTAAGTTAAGACTAGTATGTCTTCACAGAAACATTTCTCAGCTGGAGATGTCTAGGTTAGTGGTCTCATCTACTGCAGTAAACAAAATCTGCTTTCTCAGACTGGCCAGGAGCATGTAAAAACTTCTAGCTCCCAGAAAGAGTGTTAACAGTACCTAAATTTATTAAACAACACCTGATCTAATTCTTAATCTGCACACAGTAGTATCTGCTGTGAAGGCAAAGGATTATTTTGCTAATCAAGAATCAGACAAGCCAGGATTCTAGCTAAATATCCTCAAGAATTGAAGAATGTAAAAATACAGTTCAAGATAAGTTCATGGCAAAAAGCATTCTTTGAGCAATACAGCTGAACCCTTAACACACACTCAATCTACCCCAAAGAATCAACTTTTCTTTGACAGCTATTAGATTTCTCAAGCAACCATCTCCCTCCATAAAAGTTTGCCAAGATTTCTTTCCAAAGCTGCCATTTCATTATCTCAACCAAAGTACTTTGGTATGATTAAAGACTTTTCAATTGAGTTGGACAATCTTAATGTCAGTGAAAAGTTATTCTTCACGTGCTTGTGTTCTGATTTTTCAGGCTGCTTTGTTTGCAAGTGGCTTATTTGTTACCAGGAACAGAGCAATAACCACTTTAGTGGTGTTGTACTAAGTCTGTTACAGCTGAAATGCTGATTTTCCCATTCTTCCAAACTGAAATAAGGCCACAATAAGGAGGATCACTTACAGATTATGCTCATTCAACAAGGGTATTGCAAATGTTCCAAAACTATCCACAAGCCAGTTCAGCAACACTTATCTCCACTTATTTGCAAGTCCAGCTTGCCACACTTAAAAGAAATAAAAGGGAATACATTGAGAAAGATAATTTGGAAGCAGTTTTGGAGCAGAACTGGCAAGGAATCCCATATGTTTGTTTTATTCAGAAGCCTGGAAAGAAATTTTTTACATCAGAACTTCCACTGTCGGTAAGTCACTTTTCATGACTTAACACTGTGTGAACCACATACAACATAATCAGTTTTCCTGAGCAGAGCAAATGAGCAGGTCTAAAACATAACACCAATATACCAAAACAACAGCTTGAGTATGTGCAGATTCAAAATATGTCCTGTCTGATTTACTTAATCTGACCTTCTCCACTACTGTGAAATTTGGTTCCCTAAACTAATGAAAAGCATCCCAAACTGGACTAATACAGTCTGCTGGGTTTTAAGTTCAAGGTTCAGTCAATAAACCGTGGAGATATTTCCCACACACAAAGGCGCAGCAGACCTTGTACATCAACTTTAGCTATATTACGATAAACTCAATCAATGCTTTGCATCCTTAAGGAAACCAAAACCACTGTGAAGACCCAAGAAGGGCACCTGTAGTTCATGCTTGATACGTTCTTTAGTTGCAACAAGTCTGCACCATCCCAGTGGAAGGTGACCTGGTTTTTTTTATTTATACCTTTGCCCTTCCCACAAGAGCTACAGCAATGAAATCAAACTGGCCTTTAAAGTATCAGCACCCAGAGAAATCAAACATCAAGACAAAAACTGACTAATCACTGCAATCTTCTGGCATGCTTGACCTTCTCAATAATGATCAAGCTGAGTGCAGAAAAAGACAAATTTGACGTGTAACTCCACATCACAGAAATAGTTTCCAGGAAATTACTTCAGGGACAAACCTATCCCTTTTAGCTATATTATTATTTAGCTGTATTTTGTTTCTGTTTTCTATGAGGACACAGTATTGCAATAGACAGATGTTTTCTATTTTAATGACAACAGAAGGTATTTAGACAGGGCAAGTCTGTCTAAATGGCAGTATCCTCAATTGTACTCCCCCTTATACCTTTTCATATAACTTTTCGTTCCTGAGGTACATCAAAGTCATAAAACAACTGCAAAGGTGTCAGATGCCTCAATGCACATGCACAAGACTTGGACTGTAGCTGTTTGAACCCTTTGGCCTGTTGCTGTCTGTATTTATCAGGCAGAGTGAAAGAAAAAAGAAATTAATCTTTCTATAAATTACAAAATGCCAAGGAAACTTTTCCAGCTGTTTACTGTTATCTCAGATCAACTAATGCCAAATATTCTTGCAAAAAAATGCAGCAGACTAGATCAGGCTTCTTCCATGACTGTCTGGGTACTGTTTGTTTTTTATCTTTAAATTTTATATATATTTTTGATCTTTATAACATTGAATAGCAACAAGTTCAATATTTAAACATATGACCAAAAAAAAAAAAATCAGCCCTTCCTGGAGATCAGACAACTTTGTAATGCCTTTAAGTTCTCCAGCAGCTATGCTTGCTAGTGACAATGTTCTTGCTATCTTTTAAGCACAAAACCTTTTTAGGCATGATGCCATTTTCTACCCCTTCATTTTTTCCCCCAACCTGAGGTATGACACTGAGGTGGCCACTTTCTTACTACTGCTAGTTTTCTAACTGTCTCTTAACATATTTTGGTGGGAAGAAGGTGTAGTAACAGTAAGATTGTGTGTACTATTTGATTTCTCTGTACTATTATTACAGATAAATAACATGAGTAAAACTATTTATTGAAATGGTTTCCAGTTCCAAGTTACTTAGCAGTGAATTAAGAGTTCTTGAAAATCTTCTAAAAGACATAGTAGGAGTGATAGTGCAAAAGTTTAACAAAAATAATTGCTCTGAATGTGCACTTCCCTTGTGTAGATATACAAAGCATATCAGAAAGGTGATTAAACTTAAAAAAAAAACAAACATTTTTTCTTAGAGGAATATATATTTCCAAGCTGTTTATATTCAAAAATACTATGACATGAACAGCAACACCAACACAGGGAATGTTACAAAGTGTGTCTCACTTCAGACATAACAATCCTTACTTTGCCCTAAGCTGAAAGTCATTCTTTACTAAACATCTGGGAGCAGACTAACAGAAGCATTAAATACAGGGCTTGAGAGACACAGTATCAGAACATATCAGAAACAGTTTCATCTCAGCATTCTCACTTTGTTGATGAGCCTGTGATGAAGTGTTAGGTTTCAGTTCCACCAGAACAGTGCCAAAGAATTTAGGTGGTTTATTTTGCAAACATGCTCGTTGATCACTAGAGAGAGGAACATGTTGATGTCTAAATAGCTTAAATTTGGGAGTTACATATCCATAGAATCACAGAATCATTAACGTTCTTAGATCTTTAAGAACATCCGAAATCCAACCTCTCATCCAGCACTGCCAAGGCCACCACTAACCCATTGTCCCCAAGTGCCATACGCACATGGCTTTTAAATCCCTCCAGGGATGTTGACTCTACCACTGTGCCAGACTGTACCAGGGCTGGACAGCACTTTCAGAGAATGAACGTTTCCTAATATGCAACCTAAAACTTCTCAGGCACAATTTGAGGCTGTTTCTTCTCATCCTTTCACTTGTTATATGGCAACAGAAACCTTCATGTGGCTCCACCCTCCGGGAGAGTTGTAGAAAGTGAAAAGGTACCCCCCTTGAGCCTCCTTTTCTCCAGGCTGAGCTCTACCAACTCCTTCAGCCTCTCCTGGTGCTCCAGGTCCTTCCCCATGTCCATCCCCCATCCCCTTCTCTGGGCACACTCCAACTCCTCAATGTCTGTCTTGTTGGGAGACACCCAGGACTGGAGGTGCCTCACCAGTGCCCAGCACAGGGGAACAGTCACTGCCCTGGGCCTGATGCCACACCATTGCTGGAATAGGCCAGGTGCCCTTGGCCTCTTGACCACCTGGACTTATGTTCAGCCACTGTCAATCAGGACCCCCAGGGCCCTTCCCAGCTTTCCAGCAACTCTGCCCCAAGCCTGCAGCGTTCCATGGGGTTGTGGTGACCTAAGGACAGGATACAGCCCTTGGCCTTGTTGAACCTCATACAATTGGACTTGTCCCATCTATGCAGCCTGTCCAGATCCTTCTGCAGTCTTCCTGCCCCCTCCAGCATGTCAACACTCCTGCCAAACATCGTGTCCTCTGCAAACCGGCTCAAAGTGTACTCATTGCTTTGAAATCTTTCAGACTTCAGAACTTCCAAGAATTCTTTTTTCCTGCATATTGGATGCACTCTGGAGATGCTTAAAAGGACCACTGAAGAAGAGAATCAATGAGATATTTAGTAAATACCAGATGCTTGCCTTAGCACGGTAATTCAAAAAGTCATAAAAGTAGACTTCATTGGAGAAAGCATTTTAGTAGTACCAAAATTAGGTTTCAGAATACAAGAGTGGAACAGTTATCGAACAGATTATAAACACTAATATCACTACAATTACAAGGCTGATCATATACTATATGCTACTGGCAGTCATTCTATACTTCATTCTACATTCAGTATTGTGGCCAGACAAGTCCTAAGCTCTCACCACAGCATCCTACTTCAAAATCCAAATTCTAACACTTATTGTAGCAAACAAAACTGAAAATCCCCAAGGTCCTCATAGAAATGACCTGGATCATGCAAGCAAACCAATCTGAAGCAGATTAAGCATTTCCCAGAAGTTACATTCCGAAAGCTCTCAAAATATTTAACCAGTCCAACAGGAGGATTTAGAAAAGTTGGTAAAGAAAGTGTAGTAACACCTTTATACAATGTAACTTTAAAAACAAACAACTGTACTTATGAATCTGCTCTTGAGCAAAAACCTCAGCTATTCCCCCCAATGCACAATTTCTAGAAGCTCCTTATAAGGATCTAGGGGAAATCCTGCAATCAAAAAAAAAAAAGCCAAGTAAAATGTTTAACTTGGGCAATAATGAAGATGCTATGTGTTATACTAAAGGTCAAATATAGGGACTACCTCACTGCAATTATTCAACAATTTATGTCGGAGTTTGAAAAGCTGCTAAACGACAGGCAACCAGAATAAAATATAATAATACACATTAATTGCTGTGCTCAACGCAATTAGGAGCAAGGGAAAAACGTGAGCTATTAGTTTAGAAAGAAAACTGCAATTTAAGACATTTGAGGCTTTTCTATAATAACCAAAGACCTTAGAGTTGGTAGAATCGTTTCTCCAATTGCTGGGTAGAGAGCATCTCTGGCAGGAGCTAATCCTGAAAAAATCTTGCACAACACAGGTAAATAGCCCAACAGGGATTCATATACTTAACTAAACTTTCTCCTTTTCAGAAATCTGTTGTGAAATCAAGCATTAAGTCACAAGACTTTGGAAGGCTGCAACCTGAAGGACTAAACCTTCCAATCTATCTCAGAGAACAGGAAATTGAATTAATCTTTATACACCCACACACAACAGCTCTACTACTCAGAAATTTGTTTTCAAGACACAAATGTTCTTGTTTGCAACCCTTCTGAAAGTGATGTACACCAAGGAGTATGACCATATGCTTCGAGAACTACTCTGAAGAAAAACAGGTCAGTGTTCTGTTAAGGTATCCAGAAGTGTGTTTGGACAAGTTATTAAAATAGTATCAAAATTACTTTGCAAGACGTAATTATATAGTTGTATTTTATAATGTCAAAACAGGAAGACCTCAGCAAGTTTAAATCTTAAGGCAAATTACCTTGCCTATGCTGCCAAAAGCCACTAACCTTCAAAGAGAAATCAGACACTTTCAAGCATCCCAATTCTGTCAATTAGGCACAATAAAACCCTTCCATCTTGATTTGGATTATTAGGAATTAGTGTTAAAATGTTGTAATACTTTGACTGTATATTTCCCAAGAGAAGAATTTGGGCTTTCACAGCTTCCTGTCAATAGTCAGCTACTGTCCACAAGTACATTTCTCCTCAGTCATTTCCTTTGCTCCTTTTTCAAATTCTTGTAGAAAACAAAGTTATGGGTGCTGCAAGCCGAACTGCAGCCATCCATACTCACACAGGGTTGCAGGATCCCAGAAAGGTTTGAATTGTAAGGGACTTCAAGCTCATCTCTTTCCAACTCCCTACCAGGGACACCTTCCACTAGACCAGGTTGCTCCAAGCCCCATCCTACCTGGCTTTGAACACTTCAAGGAATGGCGAGTCCATAACCTCTCTGGGCAAACTTTGCCTGTGCCCAGAACCTGAACGGAGCAGTTGGCCTCCCACTGCTAGACAGTGTTGCATTCTTGGGAGTTCAATGGTTTCAGGCTACAAAGTGAACTTTAACCAATGATTGCCACTATTTTCATATTAGAGTGCACAGGTGCAAAGACAGTGGGAAAATAAGCAAAGTTCCAAAATGCAGGAGAAGGCATTCAGAGTTATTTAAAGACAGCAAGATAGCTTACTAGAAGGAAAACAATAACAGTGTAGCTACATGTTGAAAGAATGATTACAGAACAAACGAAAAGCTCTTCATTGACTATTTGGTTGATTTATAGCACGTAGCAGGTTACTGTGCTTTTCCAAATGATTAAAAAACTCGGTGTAAAAAGAAAGCTATTTGTTTTCTCACACTCGTCAACCACTACTCCAGCACTGGCAGCAGCTCCCCAGTGAAGCTACACTTGCTATCTGCAGTTTATTCCGACAGCCAGTTGCAAAACAAAAAAGGCAAGTATCCCAAACAAAAGCCAAAACTCACAAAACACTAAGTTTTTCTAGCATTACTGCATGCCAAATCAAAGCCATGTATGTGCCAACAGACCCAGAAAAACAAAGCCGAGTTACTCTACTACATCCTGTAATTCCAACAAGAGAAACTCAACAACTGTTCCATGGCTACTGAAAGCAGTAACAAGTAACTTCAAATTCCGTATCACCTCAGACTACTCAAAACCGTTTAAGGTGGGGTTTTTTGGTGTTAATTTTGAAGAAAGTAAATCAGTGTACTTTGTACACTGTACATCAGTATATTTACAACATACTCACTCTCGCTCTTTCTCCGTCAGCTTGTCATTGATATTATCTTTGATTGTAGACCGGGACCCCTTGTGAATTATAGGATACCTGAGTGGCACTTGTAAGAAAAAGGATATCATGGAAACCAGGTGAGCCGTATAGCCCAGGGCAACAGCAATGCTTCCATCATCTTTTGCTGTCAATGACAAAGAAATTTAATTGCATTATTGAACTGCACTATTAATTGAATCCATTGAATCTTAGTATTCATCCTTATTGCTCAGAGAATGACAATTAATGTAGCTCTCAGAAGTCAGAACTCAAGAACAAAGGGAAGCCTGGAGTCACTTTGGAGAGCTTTATGAACGCTTGCACTTCATTGTGTTTACCTCTTGTGACAAGGCACAGAAATGGGTGACGGCTTGTTCTCCTGCAAATTTTACTTTCAAAACCACACTGCCTGGATGGGGGAGGGTAAAGAAGAGACAGGAAAAGTAGAACAAAATTCCCAAGACAAAACTCAAGTATTAAGCTTTCTGCATTTCTCTAGATGGAGTTGACACGTGTGAGTGGGATTAGGAGAAAGCTGCATTCCTTCTCAGCTTTATTTATGAGTGAGATCAGCTGGAGAGACACCGACCCTAAGCTATGAACTCTGTTCTCTGCCAATAACTGGAAAAACTCAGATTAACCCATTGTTTTAAGGTATCATTTTTAATTCAATATTTAAGGTTTCAACTTTAAAGCTTCACCTGCCAGGAACACACACAGATCTTGCAATCCAAACTACATCTTTTAGCCAGATAAAGGCTTTTCCTTTCTCTTTTCTCTCTTTTTAATTCCTTTTAAGGGATACAAACAGCACAATAATAATTCCTTCTGATGCATCCATGAAACCAGCTAAACAACCATACTGAGCTCTATTAGAGCCTGTCATGATATACATATTTAAGCTACATCCCTTTCAAAATGGATTTTGTAAAAAAGATTCAAAATTTGCAGCAAAACTGGCTTTTTATGGAATTTTTTTTGATCCTTCAGACACCTAATTTTTTTAAAATTAGTATCTACTGAGCTTGAGATAAGATCCATGCCAGACAGCTGGGTTTCAAATTTAACTGCATTTCACTCAGTTGAATATGTAGTACTTCTTCCTCACAATACAATATTTCTTGAGACTTGGATAAAGAATTAGTAATTCTTTTGCAACCAATTAATACCAAGAAACTGAAAATGGGTCAGAAGATGGCACACCACTGACTCCTCAAGAGTCACCAAACTGAGTTCATTACCACATTTAGTGCAATCAGGAAAACAAAGCACTAGACTGATTTTTGTCCTATTCATAAACTAATTTGTTTTAAAGATTATTCCTTCAATATTCTAACATCCAATATGCATATTATTAGCACAAGTTAATTACTATGGGGTGGCTTTAAAGAGTTAGACAGTCGATGAAGGCTTTTGCTCAAGAAACCAGAGTGAACAAATACTGGGAACAAGAAACCCTCAAGAGGATTTTAATGAATTTCCAGTTCACGTCAAACATTTGTAGATGAATGCATGCAGTTACCTGTACAACTGTTATAAAAGCAGGTACATTATATATTTGCTTCTGCAACAGGATGAGGGTTGACAGTTAAAGTAGAAGGTCACTTGTAAAGTACTCCATACTGTCAGAGAAGTTTGAAGTCTTTTTTTGCAAGGTATTTATTTGGCAAGCTCACCAGCAACTACAGCAAACCAAATAGGGATTCGTGCCTGTTGCCCCACCAAGATTTATGAACCAAAAATTCATAAATGGAATTTTAGGTCCCAATGGAGTTTTAGGTCAGACAAGTATTTTCCAGAATCACTGTGTTTGGAAGGCACCTCTGGGAATAGCACAGTCCTCATACCTGGCTCAGAGCAGGTTACCCACAGCAGTGTGTCCAGCTGAGTTCTGAGCTCCCCAAGCATGGAGACTCTACCTCTTCTCTAGGTAGCCTGTTCCAGTGTTTCAATATGAAGTCTTAGAACACATAGATGATATACTAAGAGTCAAGAGAAACCTCTTTTTCTTTAGCTAGGAATTAGCAATAAATAATTCGTACATTTTCTTCTAGTCTAGATCCTTCTGGTCAAAAATTTGGACCCCAAGCTATTGCTACCAGCTTTTTTAATTTTACAGAATTTAGAAGCAGTGTTAACTGTAACAACTACATTAAGAACATGCAGCTACCTTGAAAGTCTTCAGAATTAGGAAGCTTGACTCCACAAACAAAGTAATCCTTTTGGTTATTCTGTAAATTTAAAATCAACAGTGGGAAGTGAGAATGGAACAATAACATCCAGAAAACCAAAACCTGCATAAAACACAACGACAACAAAAGCTAACAAAAAATAAAATAAAAATCAAAAAACTAAATATTCAACTAAACTTAAGAGTGACTAACACAGTATTTTAATTCACATCTCACATAGTTCAGAAAATAAATGCAACTTTTTAATTTTAAAGAGTGAGGAGCTTCATATTAATCAATTCATTATAGAAAAGATTTTGAAGCTCAACATTCTAGCATATGTTTCTGTGCGTTCAGCTAGCCTACTGTCAGGGTTACTTTATGTAATTGCACACAAAATGCAAAACATCCATTAAATTACAGTTATTCTATTTTTCTAGTTGAGACTGTGTAAAAGGTGCTGGCATAAGTTCCCTCCCTGTGAAGCTTGTAATCTAAGGACCAAATGTAAGACAAAGCTGAAATAAACAGGCTGAACAAAGAGCAGATTCTACCACAAATAAAACATGCTATATTCTTGCAGTGTAATAGAAAGTCCATTTCACACCAAGCAGATTTTTAGGATGTTGAAAACATACCAGATCAATAGGGTAGATGTAGGACAGCTCCGACAGCAACTGCTTGCATCGAATAGTCTGCTGGGCATTTGTCTTCAAAAACTGTTCTCTTTGGGGAAAGAGATTCCAAAAGCATTATTTTCTTCAAAAGTTCGAAATAAAGGTATCGAGCTGTCATATCCCTTCTGTAGCTTTCCAGTTATCACCTCCTCTCCTTCAAAATGCTAGCTAAATCCACCCAAAAAATAATACAGCAGACAAAGCTAATTTTTGTTTTCAGGTATACCATACATTATAGACATATTTTGACTTAAAGCATCGGGTATTACAAAGCTGTGTTACACTAAAACAGACCTAAAAGTCCTATCAGAACCTACACATACAACCAAGCATTTGTCTTCTTCTCTTCTAGATCTGCCACTGGTCATTATGACTTTAGATATCTACAAATGGTAGCAGGGATGTCTTAACAGAAGTTTTAGGGTAACATGAGGAATAATTTGGTGCCAGAAGTCCCATTTTCAATGGCCTACTCTCAAGTCTTTTTTTTTTTTTTTCAAATACAGAACAAACATAGGTCCTTTTACCTCTTAGCAGTGCATTCCTTTCTTAATTCATACAGAGATTCATTATGCTCTTCAAGTTTCTGGTATTCAGTCCCAAATGCATTTTCTAAGCAACATGAGGAATCAGGAGAAAAAATAGTATAAAGTATTTTCTTAGTTATCCAAAGTTTTAAAAGTAGATACTGACAAAATGTTGGCAATAACCCTCCACTCACTCTTACCCACCCATTTTGCATATTATGCTCCCAAACTAGGGAATACCACCACAGGAGGAACACCTGTCTTCATGCACTACAGACCATTCATCAGCCAAATACAACCCATCAGATCTCATCTTCCTTTAATAGCTATTCCTCTCACAATCACACAGTGCGGAAATCCAGTTATGGGGTCTCAATACTTGCATAGCCAGAATAAAGTACATTATAAAATCCATCATTTTTAGTAGTGACTAATTACTTTAGACTCAAGTAAGTATTGAAAACAAAAAATCCTGCAACAAGATCAAACATGTATGCAGCTCGGCCTTTGTGAGCTCCAAAGAGGCAGTGATATAGCATTTCACTATAGGAGACTTGCCCAGTAAAGGATGATACTAAGATGACTGAGCATTTCATCTGTCACTTACACAAGAAAATATTAAGAGGGATTTTTGTCTTCTAACACTTAAAATGGTATCCAAATCACAGGCACAGCAACTTCCCTCATGACATTATGACATCCCTTTATCAAGGCAATGTTTACTACACTACACTGCTGTTCTTCTGATTTTCTCATGAAATGTCAGTTAAACACAGATTTAAGATTGGTTTGGAGACGTGTCACAGTAAGAAGTTATTTAGAGACAAGATACCAGAAACTGCTGTCCAAAACTCAGCATAACATAGAGGGTGAAGAAATTACACCAGGCTGCAAATTTCAGATAAAGAAGAAACACAAGCACATTAGAGCCAGACAAAAATAGAAAAGAAACCAGCACTTCCATTTCCGTGATAAGGCGATTCTACACTTACCTCTATCAAGCAAAGTACTTTTTTGCTTATGCAACAAAGCTACTTCTTGACCAAGGGCCTTCTTCTGTCTCTCCAGTTCATTACGTAGCACCAGGATCTTCAACTGTAAACATTCACTCTCCTTTTTCTATTGGAAGAAATAGAGATTTAAAAAAAAAAAAGTTTTTCTGTGCAGAAGCAGTTTCACAAAAGAGGTGATAGGAACAAAGGAAAAAACAGGACAAGACTAGCACCTGCCTGATTAAAAAGTGAGTTCATAGATTACCAGAGGAAACAGATACTCAAAGACTCTAATAATTTTGCTGCTTTAGAAGGAAAGCAACTCAGCTGTGTGCCACAGTGCTTGTCCCTCCTGTGAGATGCATCACTTCTCTTGAGCCCAGAGTGAAAATTAAGGTGAGGTGCTTCAGCAGGACATAAAAACTACAGAGCACTACCAGCAGGACAAGCAGTCCCAATTCCCTGGCAAAGGGCTAACCAACTAGAGGGAAGGTAAGCAATAAGGAGTCTACACTAAGCAAAGACAGGAGCCTGAAAAAGGCTGGAGATATTCCAGTTGCACTATTAGAGTCAATTCCCAGCTTCAGGATGATGAGAAAAAGCGGATACAGAAAAAGGGCTGAGAGAGCATTCAGCCTGGGGAACAGAAAAGACTCCGGGGAGAACTTAGAGCACCTGCCAGGGCTCCAAGAGAGCTGGAGAGGGACTTTGGACAAGGGCCTGGAATGACAGGACAAGGGGGAATGCCTTCCTACTGTCAGAGGGCAGGGTTAGATGGGATACTAGGAAGAAATTCTTGGCTGTAAGGGTGGTGAGGCCCTGGCACAGGTTGCCCAGAGCAGCAGAGGCTGCCCCACCCCTGGAAGTGTTCAAGGCCAGGTTGGATAGGGCTTGGAGCAGCCTAGTCTAGTGGAAAGTCCCACGGCAGGTAGGTGGAATAAGATGAGCATGAAGGTCCCTTCCAACCCAAATCAGTCCATGATTCTATGAAAGAACACATAGCAGGGAGCAGGTTACATCATTACACATGATTACACTTCAAGGACCGCTTTTTTAGAAGTTTCAGGATTTGTCGTATATCTATTCTAAATCTAATCCCTTATTTTTAAAGAATATGTTTTATATTTTTCCCTTGATGCACTGCCTCCACTAAGAAATTGTACTGTCATGTACATAGTGAAGTAGAATTTTTTATTCTATTATAAGGGGTTTCTTTGCATTTTCAGGATGGAGAATCTACCATATTTAAGACATACTTACTGAAAATAACTGAAGACAGATTCAAAATGGAAAAGAGAAGCTACATCTTTTCAGTCTAGTCATACCCCTGACAGTTCAAAGCCTGAAAGGGCCAGTCAGACATGCTTGTGAGCAGGTCTTGTGTAAGTACTACCAGACACTGTCACTTCAGATAACTCTGCCAGCTCTCACTTTTTCAAGCAGTTAAATGGAGATTATGCTGCTTCAACAGTAACTGCCTGAAAATAAGTCAACTTTTGCCAAATTCTTCCTTCTGCTTCATGTTTGTTTCAATTACACATGTATACTCAGCCTTCTGGGTTAAAACTGTAGCAGGAAAAATGACTATATATTAGGGAATGGAACTATAGCTCACACACATATAAAGGGGAACAGAAGAAGCCCAACAAAAACTTCCAGTGTTGAACAAAAGAAAAATAAGTAAAATAACCAAACATTTCCAACAGATCATGGTTGCTAAGAAATTTGTCTGTGGTCTTTTAGTATTTTCAGGGAGCTTATAAAAAAAGAGGGCGGGGACTTTTTACACAATGAGAGAGTGACAGGACAAGGCAGTGAAGGTTTAAACTAAAAGAGGATTTATATTAGATGCTAGGAAGGAATTCTTCTGTGTGAGGGTGGTGAGGCCTTGGCACAGGTTGCCCAGAGCAGCAGTGGCTGCCCCATTCCTGGAAGCGTTCAAGGCCAGGTTGGATGGGTCTTGGAGCAGCCTGGTCTAGTGGAAGGTGTTCCTGCTCATGGCAGGGGGTTGAACTGGATGAGCTTTATTAAGGTGCCTTCCAACCAAAAATATACTAGGATTGTATGATATAGTTTTGCTCTCAGATATTTAAAACTGAACAGCCTTTACAAGGAAGGACAAGGATATCCATAACTGAGAAGATGATTATTAAACAGTCAGGATACCAGTAGAAGGCAAAGAAGCTCTGGGTTGGAACGACTTATAAGGCATTTTATATTGCCCCTTACAGAAGGTGACGTCTTTGCTTCTTCATCTACAATGTACCCCCTGTAATTAGAGAGGGTAAACAAACTCCCATTTTTTCCATTTTGTCAAATCCTTGAATCAGTTTGACACTTTCAGAACTTAAGTGAGTACTCTCAAATCAGAATCTCCTTTACAGCAATAAAGTAACTTCACACTGCAAATGTGCCCTTTCCTATACAAGGCACCAGACACATGCCAGTGAGCACCGACATAATGAAGTCACCACAAACCATTCCTGTTCTGTCAACTCCTTGCTTTGAACCAAGCTCAGCTTTTCTCAGCAGAAAGCAGAAACTAAGGCCAACAAACTTTTCTGAAGAGGGGAAGAGAGCAGGCAAAGCAAACTGTCAAAAGCTGGTACAAACTGTAAGATCTGGTACAATTTCTGCTTAAAATTAATATGTCACTTGAATGACAGCATTTGCATGAATTCTATTCATCCAAAGAGAGTCGGGGTGCAAGAAGATATAAGCCAGTAAATTCATCTCACTCTAGATCCACCCTAGATTCCTCTCAAGTTTCATATAAACCATCAGAAGTCTGCTTTTCCTGAAAGATCTCTTTTGTGCACTGTGCAATGCTTATGCTTTGATAGCATGATTGCACAAAATAAAGGCAAAAAATAGGATAAGCAATCTATCAATCCATCTAAGTAATACACA
The DNA here is from genome assembly GCA_013397935.1 of Dasyornis broadbenti. Lineage (NCBI taxonomy): Eukaryota > Metazoa > Chordata > Aves > Passeriformes > Dasyornithidae > Dasyornis > Dasyornis broadbenti. The sequence continues at coordinate 331,752 of VZRN01004071.1, read as the reverse complement.
CAAGTCAAATGCATGACATTACACAGCTCTCAGACGAGTTCCCACTTGAAACGACAGGTGTAAAGAAAGATTTAAAGTTCAAGTGTTATAAAAAAACAAGCTTACAGGCAAGACATCAGTCAGATGCTTCAGCAAACCCATAAAATAAAGTTTTAATAAACCAAACTTACCAGTTCATTCCTTGTAGATGTACATCTCAGCTTTTCTTCAATCTCCCTTCCTATTTTCTGAACAGTTACCTGAGTCTGTTTAATTGCACACTGAGCTCTGTGGAGCCTGCAAGGAAAAGTTACAGCTATGAGAAAGGTTCTTGACATGTGTAAACACCTCAAAACCAGCAGCAGGAACACAAACTCAGACTGTCAGCTTCCATTTCAAAACATCAAATGAGGAAGCGTAAGGAGGGCAGGGTTAAATGGGATATTGAGAACAAATTCCTCCGTGTGATGGTGGTGAGGCCCTGGCACAGATTGCCCACAGAAGCTGTGGCTGCCCCATCCCTGGAAGTGTTCAAGGCAAGGCTGGACAGGGCTTGGAGCAACTGAGTCTAGTGCAAGATGTCCCTGCCCATGGCACAGGGTTGGAATTGGATGAGTTTCAAAGGTCCCACAACTTCAAACCATCCTGTGATAACTTGCATAGTTAATGAAGAAAACTGCCAAGTCCTTAAATTCAATCACATATCAAATCTCCTCTTCAATTTTTCAATTCAACAGATGCTGATCAGGCTGGAAGTGAGAGAGCAGGTCATTACAGGCATCTCACATACATTACAGTTAAATCAGCGCTAATACGAAGACAGATATACATAAGCATTGTTAACATGGGCCAGCTTTAGAAAAAGTGCACATATCCTTTAGCTAGCACACAGCTACCCCAGCCAAGAACATGAAACATTCCTCAGTATCTCTCACTATGCTATGGGCCCTTCTGTAGCAAAAACATGGGTTTCTTAATTGAATTATGTTTGAAGCATGAAAAGGTGATGATGATGTGTTACTGATTGTTAGCTCTAGCTTCAGGGTGAAGAGGGAAAACTGATTATTTGCCATATTTATTGAAAAAAAAAATCAGGCAGAGGAAAATGATGGCAGAAACAGGTCTAAGACATTAGCATCTGTCTTAAAATTAACATGGAGTAGAAATTAAAGTATTTATTAGAAAAAGAGAGGAGTTATACATGGAAAAAAACAGTGCTAGTAATATTAAACAAGGTCTTATGATTTAGGACTTTCACATGTTATAATTCTAAATGAATATACTTTAGTGACCAGATACCCTTAGTTCCTTCACACTGTTGCTTCCCCTAAACACCAGTAATAGGATAATTTAAAACAAAAGTCTGATTTATTTGGTTTCTCTAGAGTTTCTCAAACTGCTCATAGCACCAGCAGCCTCAGAGCTGGTCAGGGGCAGCTGTACCCCATCCCATATCAAGCAACACAGCTCTGCTGGCTGCTGAGGGGGTGGGAGGGGGCTAAGACTGCTGCGACTGTGACACCCAAGGGCTTGGTCTACCATATATAATGAAGAACTGAGACCTCCTGGAAACCCTGATCCTACTGGGAACTATTACTTACACATCCCACCTTTGTGAATGCATCATGAGACTGTTGGCTATGGAACATGTGGTTACACAGGTCAAAGTCAAGGTTCGCTGACCATCCAGAATGTCACTTGGAGCTCTGCTGTCATGTCATCCAGCAGGATCTAAGTTTTCAACTTCCGCACTTTCCAACCTGTCTCTTTCCAAAAACCTGGAATATTTTCTTTCTATACATAAGAAAGCCTTACCCAAGCTAAAACTATTAGGGGTAAAGAGTAATAATTGAGCGACATTTCCCCTTCCTCTTTATGTAATTTAACACTGCAAGAACATTCTTGATTTAGTCCATTAGGTGATTAAGAGAAAGTCTTAACAACTTTTCACAACACTCCATTTAGGCAGCAAAATCTGCTGGAAGGTGTTCTACTCATTGAAGGCATATTTACAGAGAAATTGTTAGAAAGCTCATTTGCCATGTGAGTTCCTCACAGTGATTTGATCAATACTCATTAACAACCTACAAACTGTGCAGTAACTAAGTTCTCCTACCCATGCCCCAAGGATAAGGAACGAACATCTACTGAGACTGACTTTTCAAAACAATATATACAGTGGAATACTTGTTCAGTTGGGTAAATCAATATCAAAATATATATTCCTGACATATAAAAACTGCTATACAAAATAATTCAGCAATAAAATCTGGTTTTAATAAGAAATTGATTTCTTTTTAAGCCAAGCATTATTTTTTGCACTATAAAAAACCCTACAGTTAAACTTGGCCGCCTTGATGCCAAATAGGGCCATTTACACTGCAAGACAAAAATTACTGATACTGGTTGACTCAATCCCAGTACATCCACCATTGTTCCAAGAACTTTAAAATGGTAACATGAGCACATCCAAAGTTAAGTCTTCCAAGAAAAAAATTTTAGGGACTTCATGTCACAAAAGCAGCAACTATCAACAGAAATCTTTTTCTCAGCCAAAAAGAGTCCCCACATGGAAATCTTTGGTCATCCAACAAGGGGAATACAAAATAAACCATAAGAACGCCAGCACGGAAATTTTGTCCATCGCTTTTGCACAAGCAGACTTTGGTGGAAACAATTATGATTGCACCAATGGAGATCAGCAAGCTGAGGCCATAAATCTGGATTAAAATTTATACAGAATGAACAGAGAGAAACTTCAACCCGAATTGATCGCATCTTGTTTCCATTTCTAGGCCAAATGCAGGTTCAATGCTACAGCCTAAGTCAGCATAAGCTGTGCTTTGTGCACAATCCTGCTTGGTTTAGTAATTGCCAATGATGAGCCAACTGATGGCATCACCTACATGCTATCAACCAACATGGGATTCTTCCTACAGTGTTCAAGACTTTATTTTTTAATACATTGTATTAAAATTAGCACTTCCATAGTACTTTTAAAGCTAATTGAGGGCTTCAAGAGGCCACTGGCCTGCTACCAAATTTCCTCTAGCAATTGGGAAAGCCAAGCTAGTTACAGCAGAAACTCCAGCCTTTTTAAAGGGATGGTTTAGCCAACAGTGTCGTCATCCAGTGTCTGCAGCAGCTCACAGCCATTGTCAGCCAGCAGCAGAGCAATTGGAACGTGAAGTGTGACAGATTTACTGCTGTTGCTGGGGCCCTGAAAGCTGCTGTGTGATTGTCCAACATCAGGCCAGTTCCATGCTGCTGCCTGGGAAAAAGCAGAAAGCAAAGCAGACGTTAAAGTTCCTGAGCACCCTAAGACTGATTGGAGGTAGAGATCCACGAGGCTGCTGTTCTACTTCCACTCCCATAGCACCTGCTTTCTGAGATGGGGGAAATAAGGAAGACACAAAACACTCTCCCTTCCTTTGAAAGTTTAGAAGACAGTTGCATACATTAAAAGTGTAATCCATGTATTGTAAGCAAGACCAACAAAAGCTGCATCCCTACTTAGTCTACAAAGGACCAGCACACAAAATTTCAACATCTCTCCTCTTCAATGGCTAGATCCCAAGTTCCAGAAATAAAGGCTATTTGGGTTATTTCTTCAAGGCTTTTCAAGTCTGACATCAAATTGCTTTCCCCAAGAACCACCACCTCATCCTACCTCCAGAAAAAAAAAAAAAAAAGCTGACAACCTACTTTCTACCATGGCTGTAAGATTTGAAACCATTCTAGCATACAGTGTTCCACCAATCAATCCAGCTTGGGCACTGGCTTGGAGGCAGGGAAGGTTGCCAAGTTTTGGACTTCCTCACCATTACAGGATTTCTTTGCCACAATGTCCTTGTCTTGCTTGCAAGATCAATCAGTTTTCCTTACTTCCCAGGACTGAATAGCATAATGGTCCAACATAACTTGACATTACAACTTGGGAATGTGTTGTAACAACACATTCACTCTCTTTACGCCTGCAATAAATTTGAAGGTTCACATGGAGCACTTTTCTTTAAGACAGGCTGCAGTATCTTGGTCCCTCTTGGTTATGCATTAGTCCAGTGATTTACTAGTTTGTATAGCAAGCTCATTCCCGGTTGCAATCTCTAAAAAACTGAAAGCTGGACTGTAGTGACAGCTGTGCCAATTAAGCTAAAACATGCTTGTATTTATATTAATGAAAGAGTCTCAGCTTTATCAGACAGCTGATACATGATTTCGCAGTTCTATGATCCACTCCAAATATCTATTTTCTTCTATCAGACACACCTGTATTTTTCATGTACAGACCTTTGAGCCATAAATACATCAATTAATTGTAGCAGTCACATACTACTGCTCCTTCTCACAAGAGAAATAAATGCCTTTGGTCTTATTTGCCAGAACAACCTTAGTTTACAGCAAGACTAAATTTAAACTGAGAATTACTATAAGGGATTTAGAAAATAGAATGGAACGCTCCTGGGAATAAGTGAGATGTAGGGTCCTGGAAGTAAAGTACCCAAACCTATTATTAAAGAAAAAAAATTAAATCAAGACTTTCCTATTAAATTCAAAAACTGGAATGCACACTACTTTCTGTCAGTCCACAAATTAGATTCCGGACAGTGCCAGCCAGCTATAACATTTTTTTCATAACCCCTTAAACCATCATTTCCTACATCTGCTCTCCCACTAGAAAAAATTTCTAACTTATAATCATATGTTCGCTTTCCAATTTCCTCAGAAATCTGTATCTACAATTTGTTAAAAGCAGATGTAGGGCAAGAGAAGACAGTAGGGAGTGAAAAAAGAATAAAATGCAAGTCTGACTTAGCCATTTATGACATTAAACCTCTACAAGAGCCAATGCTGCAAGAAACTTACACAAGACAGTGCTGTTGCAGCACAGATAACTTTCCATCGTTCTCTCAAACAGTTCTGAGTCCTACACATGTAAGTCACTTACATGTAAGCCTTATGCTTACATGTGAGAGTCTACATTTGAGCCTTAAACGTGGAAGACTCAAATTAAACATGAAAATAATCCATGTGGATTTGTGGACTGCAACAGTGAATGCTTTGAGCTATTTGGAAACACAGAAGAAAAGGAAAAAACATGTCTATCAAACAGGCAGCAGGGCAGGTTCTGGCCTCCAATGCAAGGAATATTTTAAAAAACTAGCTAGGATTTTGATCACCTTCAATGCTCACAGGGCATGAATGGAAGAGGAGATCCTTAAAGTGAAACTCAATTTTTTCAAGAAATGAAGCAACAAAACCAGAGAGGTCTCTAGTCCTCTTATTCTAATTCACAGATTTAACTCCAGTTAAATGGATGGATTTATAGGTTGACGTTTTTTATTCAAAGAACAAATGTGGCAAATTACAAAGGAAGTTTCTTTTAGTTCTTTTGCAGTTTGCGATTACAGAAACCTTGCTGCCAGGGCACATAGAATCATATTCAAGACACTGTATTTAGTAGAAAGGTAAATTAGGTGCAAATCAAATTTCCAAAGTGCATAAACATGTCAAGATGACTCCAACCAGGCGGACAGTGACACCATGAGAATCCAACAGTCTTTTCCTAACAAATCTTAATAGAAGTTTTAATTCTCACTCTGAGACAATAACCAAGCCTAAGACTGGGGTTCACCAAACAACTGAAAAGGAAGATGCATACATTCAGACTGAATGTGTTACAGGTTCCACCCCAAAAGTGTCCAGCTGTTCTCCACTTGATTGTGTTCTTTAACTCACAGGCCACACAAATGATAAGGTGTTTGTGACAGCAGAGCACAGGCTTACCCAGTGGAGGAAGAAGGAGGTAGCACACTAGCCAATATTCAGGTGACTCATGTTTCAAAGCTGCATACTGCTGCACTTTCTCCTGGAACCTGTCCCAAACCCAAATCTGAGTTTTTGTCCAAGAGAAGCAGAATTCTGCAGCTGAAGTAGTGAAAACTCCCACCTGACAATGATGATCATAACACTCTCAGGACTGTTCTGCAGCTTCTCAGACATCCATGCATTACCTGTCCTATCCTGTTTAATTAGCAAATTTATTAGAGCATTTTCCCCAGGGCAAGATCTTTAATCAGTTTTATTTGTTCTGAAAATGCTGTCTTGATTTTCCCTGGTGTGGGTGGATAGTTCTGAGCATTTTTGAGATTTGATTACATTCACCAAAATCTTCGCCCAGGCTGAGGGAGAAAACAATTCACATCACCCTTCTTACGACCATATCCAGGATAAAGGCATAACAAAAATAAACAGTCCTAATGTTTACAAAATCCTTCTTCTTAAAAACTTTCAGGTATCTGTCAGTAAATTATTTAGACTCTCCTTCAGTGACACTTGGCTACTTAGAGTAAAGATAAGGAAGACATTGTTTTCTACAATGAGGATGGTGAAACACTAGCACAGGTTGCTTAAGGTGGTGGTAGATGCCTCATTCATGCCTAGAAGTGTTCAAAGCCAGGTTGGACGGGGCTTAGCGCAACCTGGTCTGCCATGGCAGGCAGGTGGAACTGGATGATCTTTAAAGGTCTCTCCGAACCCAAACTATTCTATGATTCTACAACATGCTGGTTTTCATCAGTTTCAATAGCGACAAAATAAGGAACAGGACTGGGTTCTGACTTCTCAGATTTGCTTCATTTATACCATCTTTTACACACTGTCACAAATAAAGACACAGAATAAAGCTACTTCTGAAGTTCTGCATGGCTTTGTGTAATTCCTCTCAAAAGCTCTTTAAAACCAAATTTGACCAAGAGCTAGCAATATACCTATGCTAAAAATGTGTCACTGTAGGGGCAGTTTATTCGGTATGGCATATTAGGAAAATTAAGATCAGAGCAGCAGCAGACTACTAACCCAGCAGTTAACATACAAAAAAACACCCACTGCTCTTATGCTTCATGGACTGTTTCAACTTGCTATGACCCATGCCACTCTCTGCTACAGATTTTGGCAAAAGTCAGGCTTGTAAATTGACTGTTCTGATGATTGATTAGCCTCAGTTGCCATACAGCTCAGCACCATAGATGCAAAATGCCTGGGAAGAGATTTGTCCGAAACTCTAATGCCACCAATAAAAATCCCTAGGAACCTCTCAAAAATGAAAAAAATCAGATCCTGGTTTCCATCTCCATTGCTAATCTCAGGAAGCCACCACAGCACAATTCCAACCCACAAAGTTTACAAGCCAAGAGAGATGACACTTGTTACACTGTTCATCCATTTCAGTACTGCTTAATTAAGCACACAGAGGAACTCTAGAGGTCTGATTCCAGCTTCTACTTATTAACGCTACCCTTGGGCCACCTGGATTTGCCTGTCCAAAGCCAAGGGGATGCCTGTCTGGTCTTGGCTGCCTATTGGGTACAAAGTGCCAAGTTTTCCACGCCCAAATCTTTCCTGTTTAGAAACATCAAACCTGGCCATCATAAAAAAAACCACCCCGACGCTTATCATAGCAAAGGGATGTTTTAGCAGAGGAACTCTGTGATTTAAGAGCACAATTCAGGTAAGAGGAATCCTACAATCTATTCCACACTTCAGATGGTGTATTTCCGCATCTACTGGGAGAGGGTGATGGTAGCAACAATGGCAACATTCAAGTCCAAAAGTCTTCAAACGTGATTGCCAAGATACTCACCGAAAAAGCTAGAGCAAGGCACTGCAATAACATCAGGTTATTTACTAGTGATCACCTTTCCTGACCCATTCACATCCTATTAAAAGATGGCGTGTGACTGTTCCACTGCATAAATATCCATAACTGCAACATTTAGAGAGGTATTGGTCACAGCTATGAGCTCTGAGTAAAGGACAGCAAAGGGAAGAGCTAGAAACAGGAGACTTAATTGTCAGGGCATATTTTAAAATATAACTAACTCGATCTTTTCTGCCTGTGTTTAACTGTATGCAGCTACCAGGATGGCACAAGGAATAGGGTAGAAAAAAGTAACTCCATTTCCATCTACGAAACGGAGCTAGGCAGTCCCATCTACTGCCTGGCTCCACTGGGTTCGCTTATTTCATGGAGATGAAGATGGAAATGGAGGAACTTCAGGGAAGTTCAAAAGGCAATACAGCTTTGCATGGCTCACCTCTGGGTTTGTTACCAGATGCTGTACAACTCTCTGAAGTCAGAGAGCAGCTGATCACAGCATGTTTTCTTCCTGCCTTCCCTCCTTTTCATGCCACTAAACAACTGGAAGCCTGAAGTCTGGAACTGCTACTTAAATCAACTATACAATAGCAAAGTCTGGCTGAGCTCCTGTCAGGCAGGACACTGACATTGCTCAAGATGGACCTGTTTACAGAAGATAAGTCAATGTACCTGAGATACACCTTAGCACTGAGCAGCTTAAGCCAACGAAGCCCTTGCTCACTCTACTATTCCCTATTCAGAACTTATGAAAAACAGCTTCATTTCCAGCATAATTTCCATGTGTTAAAAAAAGCTGCCCAAACGTAGTTACTACATTTGGCATATGCAATCCCAGTGACTCTGTAGTCTCAGAGAAACTACTCTGAGGAGCTGCTGAGTTTTTCAGCTCCACAGTGGTCTACACTGATCATGCATTTTGTCTTCATTTCTAGTTTCAAAGATCAACTTCTGTTTGTTCAATAAAACTGCTAATAAAGATGAAATATTTTAAACAAAAGCAAAATGCTATTTTAAAATGTCTTTCCTAAAATAAGTAGAGCGAAACATCAACATGATATAAAATCAGCTTTATGTTTTAGCCTTGGTAACTCAAAGGTGATTTTATGAGTACCTCAGTTTCAGACCACAAACAAACACCACCACCATCTGTGTTCTTAAATAGTATCTCTTCAGTGATGAGAAATGCACTCTTCTTTAAATGAACAGTTATATTACAGATGGCAAAGCCTGAAGCAAAGCCTGTCACTTGAAGCATACCCTTGCCTTTTGAGAGATTAATACCGAGAAGTATTACTCAAACCAAATTCTGCCAGATTAGACACTAACAATATTAAGCAGCTGCCTGGAGCTGGTCTTTTTACCCATCCCAGCACTCAAATTGTGCCAATATCAGATTTTGTTGTTGGTTTCAGTTTTGTTGTTAAAAAACACTTCTTTAAAAACAAAAATACAAGCAAAATGTTTTCAATCTGTACTAACTGACTGGCTAAATACCACAAAAACATGCCATGCCATCTGCTGAAGGAACAGTTAAGCCATAGAGACAGCAGTTTTGACTGGTGTAATAAAACCTATAGGAAGCAAAACTTCAAAGGGGCAGATTTTCACTAGTTCTTAAGAGTATTTTTTGTCTCCAGGTAGAATTTGGGAGGATTTCAGGCACATACTTACAGGCACAAGCCAATTGCTCTCTAAGTGTCAGAACAACACAAAAAGCTGTTACAGAATATACTATATTAATTTTTGTATTTAGAAATCGAAGTAAAATTTTAGTATATAGCATTTTAAGCCCTTGCTTTAGTACTATCTTCCCAACACCACTTAATACTAAAAGTCTATTTTTTCAAAGCTTTAAGAAAGGCTAGAAAAACCAAGAGAATACTAAATATAAACCTATTCCCATTAGTGCTGCAAACAGTGCTGAGAACTCGCTTAGTGAGACATGTCCAGAACATGACCTCAGATGAATTTGGCCTATCCCGAGTGCTGTGTGAAAGGTGAAACATGTTACTGTATAACTTACTACTATCAGCAAGAAACTCTCAGTCTTTAAATTATCTGTTTTCAGGAAATCTGACCTGGGACAAAAACCTCAAAATTTGAGCTTTCCAGTTGAAGTGGTGAATTTTTGTTAGTTAGCCCTTTTAAAGCAAATGGCTGCAAGAACATTTGTCACTTCCATAAGGCACAAACAACTTAAAGCCACACCATGTTTGCCCGAGGGTCTTGTCCCTGTCCCAGAACAAGAAGGTTTGTCAGCTGCAGAGATGCTGACAACTTCCTTGTGTAAAGAGGAGCTGCCTGACCACCAAACCTTTCCCTCTTGCTTAATTGTAAATCTGTGTAATTCACTATCTGAACAGACAAACACTATTTAATCCAACACACAAAACAATTTCTACTGTTCGCACACACTGTCATTCCCAATTAATTTTTTAACCAACATAATTTGAGCCAAACATACACTTTCCATTAAGGTCTATTCATAAGCTTCACAAGTGTTAGCTATTCACTTCCGAGGAAAAAAACTACACCACTTTTTCCTCTAAAGGCAGTTTTGAAACAGAGATCAACCACAGAAGTTCTCACTGTGCAATTCTTCAAGAGTTAGGGGCTGAGCTAGAATCAGTTCTTTCCATTTTGGCTATCAGTGGCTTTGCCCCAACTGGCAGCACAGTACCACCACAACAACTGGGATTCAGATTGCACCATCACCAGGATTTGCTTCCTTTTGTAGAAGTTCAAATAAAGCCAGTAAAAGCTATTGTGAAAACATTAGGAAAGCACATCTGCAGCTTGTGATTTTTTACTACAGATGAATATCTTACCACGAGAAACTCTTCAAAACATGGGATTTATGCAACCAGATGCAAATCTTTACAGTGTGGACACCTTAGTATTCTCTTTACAGCCAAAGGACAGAAGAAGGAAGACAGCAATCCGTTTCCTCCGAAAGTACTTCCTGTCTAATGAATCACAACTCAAATTATGCCCATCTCTCTCTTCTGCTCTAAGAAGAACACACTTATATAAACTATCTTTGGAAAGAGTTCATGGGCTGATTATTCAAGTCTGACTCCCGGAGGAGATGGCAAACCAAACTGCTCGGTAGGAGAAAAAGCATACCCGACAAAAAGAGACTGCAGATTATTTTAAAACAAACACCATCACCTGGCTTTTCAGCTAGATATCAAAGGTAAGCAGCAGTACAGAAAATGCACCTTTAAAAAAGCAGAGTTAATGTGAGAGGGAACAGAAAGGATTCTAAACTACACAGAGGACTCTGCCTTAGTTCCTGAAGAACTTTCCTAGCTACAATGAAATCAGACAAAAATGACACCAAGGTACAGTCACAAATTAGAGCTTTTAACTTCTGCTGGAACTAGACAATGTGATGTAAATCCCTTCATATGGTATGCAGAATCCACTGAAATACAGTCAGCAGCAGGCCTGGTACTGAAGCCTGGAAAACACTGTTCCTTTTGGGACAAAATAAAAAAGGAGGATGTCTCAGTCCAGAGACAGAGCTTAACAGGAAATGAACCCAACAGCACACGCCTGGGCACTGTCAGAGACTGAGTCTGGACTCTCATGTCCCCAAAACAGTGACAAGCTCAGGGGTTCGAAATCAGAGTTCAAAACAGCACTGGTGAGCACCCAGGAAGGGGAATTTTATCACAGCTGACATCTCCCATTTCTTGTCAGCTTGAGGAAAGATAGTCATGCATGTTCAGAAAAAGGATTGCAGATCAATTACACAGGGCTAGACAGAGGTCCAGTTGGTCAAGTTCATGACCAGCTAGTAGAATGGTGAGTGTTTTTTCTGCAATGTGCTTCATACTACATAAAAGCAGACAGAAAATGTGAAAAACACTCATGAAAAAAGTAGTCAGGGTATGCTGCACGTTTTCCTTCTTCTGTTTAACAAAGACAATGTTGGGTAGAACGTAACCAGAACTTCATAACACTCCCCCTGCTTGTTTCCCACTAAAAGTACAGAAAACAATCATTTAGAAAGCAGCCTTCAGTTAAATATGCTTTATAGAATCAAGAAACAGCACATTTGAATTTTAGGAGAGCTTAAATAAGGACTTCTGAGTAGGCAATCTATGTTAATTTTTCCTCTCTTCAGACAGGCAACACTGACACCTACTGTCAACACTATCACATGGATTTAACTTGTATAACTGATTTTAAAAAGTCAAAAGTATTTTTAGATAGACTTTTGAAAGCATATTAAACATTTCCTGTTCAAAGGTTTCCTTCGTAGCACACCTACTGCCATTACTGCAGAACTGGAGTTATTAATTAACCTGCCTTGTAAAATGTCTTTTAAAATAGAGATACCTCAAAATCAACCTATTGACAGTGGTGGACCTCAATTATACTTTTTCCTAATATTTTTGAACTATTATAGTCAAAGCAGATCTAAAAAATATTATCAAAGACCTTACCTAAGCAAAGAGAAGACATCATAAGAGTTACGAACACAGTTCTGATCCACCTGGAGAAGGCTGTTCTTCAAGGTACCTGAGTGATCCTTAAGGCAAAGAAGGAATATTAATTTAAAATTAAAAAAAATTCATCGACTGAGAGCATGGACTTTTAGTAAAATAAATGATATTGCATTTAATGTATTTTAAATCTGCCTTCACACATGTTTTATCTATGGTTGGTAAAAACAATTTAAGGTGGCAATAATACCACTTACCTATAAAGGGACCTATCAGTTTATCTGTGTTCTAGACACAGTGTGTTTTCTTTAACTTTATAATCCATAACTGTCTGAATTTTATGCACAGAAAGCTGAAAGATGCAACTGATAGCATTGCCATTCTTCAGCTTCAGACCTGAGAGTCCACTCAGTTACATGACAGAGAATCCCACGATCATGAAACAAAGCTCTATCCTTTATCCATGCAGTAACACATTAAAAGATCAAAGCAATCTTAGTTTGGAGTGACGTGAACAAGTTTCTGGAAGTTATAAAGGAAGAATGACGTACAGTTGTTCTTTAAAGACACCAAAGTGTCTGTTCTACGCAAAAGGGATCAAAACAGTAATAGACAAACAGCAATTCCTCATGTTGCAAATGTCAGATATTGAGCTTTGCCATATCAGGCACAGTCACACAAATTCCTAGAAAAGCCACAAACTCAGAAGTGTTCCTTGAGATGATAAAGTGAATTTTAAGTAGGTCAAGCCACCTGGCATCACTGTCAGAAAGTTTATGTATTGCAGAAAAAAAGGCATTTATTTTACTGTATAAAGCAGTCCCACCTAGTACCTGGGATCAGCCAGCTTTCCAACAGATTGAGATGGATTCTGAGTACCGAAATCCCTGTCTACAGATTCCTTCCTGCCCTAAGAGGAGTCTATCTCCATATAGAAGATATTGAAATTCAGAATTTCATCTTGTCAACATCTTGTCGGAGACTGAAATGTTATAGTGAATGGTTTAAACATTTTTATGAAGGACTTTTGCCTATTACAGCAAAACTGTAACAAAGGCTACACAGAAGACCACTCCACCCTGAATGGGACCGTAACTTAGGCCCTGGACTGCTCGTTAATGGAAGTAAGATAAAGTGACTCAGGTCTGGGCTGGGGGAGAAGAATGCATTTACAAGAGGATTAGGTTTAGTACATTCGGGGTGGAGACCACAGCCCCAGGCTTATCTGCTGTCAGGTTTCCACAGACCCTCACACCAAAAGGGGGAGGAGAGGTTTTGGGGATGTGGTAAAAAAGCCTCTGGTCAGAGGCAGGTAACACCCATCCTCCACTGTGCAGAGGAGCTCAGCTGTGGGGCCCCTTCACCCCCGGAAAAGCCACATCCACGTTAAATAGAGGGGGTGTCACGGCCCATCAAAGGCCCCCCAAAGGGGTCCCCAGACCCTGCACCAGAGCACTGCAAACATGATGCAACAAATCCACAGAGTTGCAAGGGACAGTGTCAAACTTGCCCTCCCCAGGGGAGGCACGTGGACATTCCCAGCTGGCCCAAAGGTATATTAATCCATTGGATTCTATACTTTTCAGCAGCGGTGGAACCTCCAGGAAGAGCAGATGGAGGGGAGCAACAAGACACTGTTGGGACCCTCGTAAGGGTGATACGTTTCTACCTAATCCCTGTCCCTCTCACCCTATCCCCATCCTCACACGCATCTTTTTCTATTTATTTTCTTTCTTTTCTCTTACTCTTTGCCTCTTTTACTATTAAAAAAAATATATATAAATTTTTTTGGCACCAACATCTGACCTTGTTTGGTTTTAATCAAGTTCTGGGGTATATTTCGAACCGTTCTGGGTTTGATCCGTTTTATTCACGGAGACTTAGCTTTCTTTGCTCTTCTGTGTTTATACCGGATTGTAACACATCTCCTGACACAACCGTGTTAACCACAGGCCACACAGAAGACATTGCTTTTCACCAAAAATATGTTTTCACCTAAATAATCCGGAGATCTACACACTATGTAGTGTGTAGCACCACACTGCTACAGAGACACCATCCCAGCAGCTCACTCAGCACCACATTTTCATACCCAAGACACTAGATGCTAAATGCTGAAATCCAGACATCTCTCTGTAAAAAAATACCAAAATAAAAATATCTTAATGTCTGAAAGAAGTAGGATGGTGGAGAACTGAAAATGCATAAGGTACCAGCATCACCATGCCCCATATCCCTGGAGTGTTCAAGGCCAGGTTGGACAGGGCTTAGAGCAACCTGATTTAGTGGACGGTGTCCCTGCTCACAGCAGGCGGGTGGAACTGGATGAGCTCTAACATCCCTTCCAACCCAAACCATTCTAGGATTTTACAGCATGAAGTTGATGGTGTTTCAGCAAACACTGCCTTCAGAAAGCAAAGTGCAACATTTTTCAGAGAACAAGTGGACTGACCTAGAATAACTGGGTTCAGGAGTGAAAGAATTTGCAGCAGCAACCTATTTTAGCCTTTTCTTTTTCCCCTGTACTATAGTGTTGGAAGGAATTTTCCCAAGAATCAGGCACCAAGTGGTATATGCAAACTGTTCTACCCTGAGGAAATCTGCAGAACATTTAATATAAGGGTTTCAGACTTAGCTGTTAGGAAGTTTGCCCTCTGAAATACGAGTGTGGCTTTTTCTCTACCGTATTTACTAGATATAGGCACATGTACTTGTAAACACACAAAAAGGCTTTGCTTGTGCAAAGTAGCCAGGATCTAGCTGCTAAAAAATAATTAAAGAATATGCATACGTGAGGAAAGACTCTACCTGCACTGATGGAGACCACAGACTGAAAACAGAGAGATGCAGCTTTCCAAAGAAGAGGGTCTTTCCTTCTTGATGGTTGAAAATGAAGCTACAATTCGGCAACCCTGAAGAACAGAACTTACTTTTCTGTTCTACATGCCCCTGATGACAGTCAAATTATTTTGAGCTATGGAGAGTTGTATTGATTAATTCTGTTTTTACTTCTTTAAGAAGACAACAGAAAGATAATCATTAACTAGAAGCTATACTTGCTTCCCTCAATGCACTTTCTGAAAAGGTTATCACTGCAAGAACAAGGGAGAGTTCTATCAGCTGGGAGCAGCAAGCATAAAATGGTTGAAAGGAAATCTGTAAGTTAGAAACGCATTGAGGAAACCAGAGGAAGGGAAAAAAGAAAAAACTGAACCTGGGTAAATACTGGTTTCACACACAAGCACGAAGCCTCAGACAAAACCAAACAGATTCAGAAAGATGCTCAAGGAAAAGGAATACTTTAAATCCAGGTTAACAGCTTCAAAATAAATAGAAGCGCACACCTATCTCATTTAAACATTGGTCCAGTTCAAGCAACTCCAAATGAAGGTTCAGTGTATGATTACTAGAGAGGGTGAAACAGAGTGGAACAACTGCTTCAGTGGTCCCATGCCAGAAAGGAAACAGGAAAATATATTGGACATGGTTCTGATGAAAGCAGCAAAACCCTGCTGAAATCTTCCAGCAAAATTACTGCATAATCTACTACAAAATAATAAACTTGTTCAAGTCCAGAAGTTGGAGGTACAATTATATGGAAGTCGAATGTGATCAAGAACAAAGCAGCTATATTGGCAGCACACCTTTGTACTGACACTGAGAAAAAAAAGCTGTAAACACTAGAAGAGTTACTGTCAGACATCTGTAGCAAAGAAAGAGTACCCTTCAGTGCTCAGAAGGCACCCAACAAAGGTTTTTGAAACTTTTGAAACCCAACTTTTTTCCTTGCCATGACCTAAGTATCCATAGCAGTAAAAAAACCTGCAACTTGCCTAAGAACAAGACTAAAAGAAAACTTTTTCTTTTTAAATGCATTTCACCAACAGCCAAGTTGCTGCTGGACAGAAGAGATGTAAGAAAGGTAAAACTCCTAATACCTATATATTATCAAGGATACAGAATTTAAAAGTTTTATGACATCTCTAGGAAAAAAGTGAAGAATCAGTGATGATAACAATAAAGAGACCCTGGCTATGGTTCTTTTAGTCAGCTAAGACAATTACTGTACTACAAAAGTCTGCATTACTTAGAATTTCTCCACCAGGAATGCTGTGAGAGTTTCCTACTTTACTCTTCTACATGACAGGCTACAACTGTATTTACAACCGAGATACAGAGTGAGGAATGTGCAGGGTGAGACACCCCCTGCAGTGCTGCCTCCAGCTCTGTGATCTCCAACATCAGAAGGACATAGAGCTGCTGGAGCAAGTCCAGAGGAGGCCACAAAGTGGCTCTGAGGGCTGGAGCACCTCTGCTCTGGAGACGAGCTAGGAGAGCTGTGGGTGTTCAGCCTGGAGAAAAGAAGGCTCCAGGGACTCCTCAGAGCCCCTGCCAGAGCCTACAGGGGCTCCAAGGGAGCTGGAGAGAGACTTTGGACAAGGCCTGGAATGACAGAATGATCCTAGTGGGTCCCTTCCAACTCATGAGTTGGACTCCATGAGTCTGTGACAAAGGGGAATGACGTCACACTGACAGAGGGCAGGGTTAGATCAGATATTTCAAAGAAATTCTTCCCTGTGAGGGTGGTGAGGCCCTGGCACAGGACGCCCAGAGAAGCTGTAGCTGCCCCATCCCAGGGAGTGTTCAAGGCCAGCTTGGACAAGGCTTGGAGCAACCAGGTCTAGTGGAAGGTGGCTGGAATGAGATGACCATGAGGATCCCTTGCAACCCAAACCATTCTATGATATGATTCTATAACCAAAACCAAGAAGTACCTTTAAACCATATGAGCTAGGGAATAAGTCCTGAAAACAATCAGGAAAAGAAGATAATGTTCCCATCTTTAAATCCAGTCCCAGGCTGTCAGTACTGAAATCTTGAAAAACTAGAATTGCATCCCGCTTCAGGAAATCTGAATGTAGAAACTTCAGCTGTTTGTCAAGGAGTCATTTCCTCTCTGCTGGGGACTCCTTACCACAACCTATCTATACCACAGTACTGCCACCAGCAATTTGGGATTTAAAAAACTGTGAGATGCACTATTTAAAACAGGTAAGTTTAAACCTTTTCATCACCAATGATGTAATAATCAGAGACAATATTGGCTGGACAGGCACAAATACTACAGTGAATCCTTGAGGAAAGAAACACATGGGGTAAAACAGGTGCAGCATGAGCAAATAAATAGCTTCCCATCAAAGAGCTAAAAACTCATGGCTTCAGACTGATAACCAAAACTTTGTGGTTTTATATTTGCCATGATAATAAGTCTTAACAACCACATCACTTTCAGTATGTCCTATGTTTGAATGAAATTTCCGCCTCAAAGAATACAGCCAAAGTTTATTTTCAGTAACCACAGGGGTTTTGGACCTTAAATGCTACACTCTAAGCCTGTTCAAAGTATCACAGATATCCATGCAAACAAGGCAAGATATTAGTTCTTATCTGTCATGTCAAAAAACTATTTCTCCTCAAAACAAAGCATTTTAATGTTCTGAGCAACCAAACATGAAAAAAAATCAAGCTTACAGGTCAAATTTCAGCTTGTCACCAGTACCAACAAGCCAGAACAAATAGAAGACACCATTACCTTCTGTTCAAATGAAGCTCCATAATAACCATCATTGAGACCAAAAATAATCTCATTTGGGTTTCTTGCATGGATCTGTAAGGAGGGAAGAAAAGCAATCAGTTTATAGCCAGCTTACTGCAAATTTTCACACCAAACGAGCACAAATTGCTCCAAGAGTCTCAAGCACTTTTTCATCACCTATAATTCTAGAAGAACATAAAACCTGACAGAAAAAAAATTTAACCATGGAAAATGTGTTTGCTTCACAGCTTTAACAACAGTCATTATGTTCAGTCATTCTAGCTTCAAATCAGAAACACTAGCCAGAGCATCATTCCGATTACTGCATTTCCAGGTGACAAAAATAACTAAGCAAGCTGGAAACTAAACAGAGGTAAGACTCAAGACTTCAGTCTGGAGAACAGAAGGCTGCAGGGAGACCTTAGAGCCCCTGCCAGTGGCTCAAGGGGCTCCAGAATAGCTGGAGAGGGACTTTGGACAAGGGCCTGGAGCGACAGGACAAGAGGGAATGGCTTCGCACTGCCAGAGGGCAGGGTTAGATGGGATATTGAGAATAAATTCTTGGCTGTGAGGGTGGTGAGGTCCTGGCACAGGTTGCGCACAGAAGCTGTGACTGCCTGGAAGTAGGCCATGTTGGGCAGGGCTTGGAGCAACCTGGTCTAGTGGAAGGTGTCCCTGCCCATTGTAGAGGGGTGGAACTGGATGATCTTTAAGGTCTCTTCCAAACTACTATATGATTTTATAATTTAAAGCTCTGATGTAAACTAATATGAATATCTGTAATCAAACTTTAAAATAAAACCTTAAAACATACTCATTTCCTTTCTTAGTATTCTATGTATGAATTCATCCAGATGTTTTGTTTCCTTAAGAAAAGAAGTTGAGAAAAAAATGTTTTCATATTACCTGCTGGCCCAAGTACTTTAATCCATCTAGATTGACCTTCCATTCAATCAAAAGCTGAAAGTGCTCCTTCTTCCCTCCCCAGATCCTCACAACAAAACAAGAGACAGAGGTATCAAGACGATCAGGCATTATTCCAAAGTCCAGACTCCTCCATGTTGGATTCTAAGTATTCAAAGGAGGATAAATACAATTTAAACAAGCTGAAAGTAGTCCAAAAATTGACAATTTAGAAAGTAGCAAAACCCACCACAAAAGCTTAAGAATGAGGAACAACAGACACTTCAAGGTTCACAGAGAGTCAATGCTAACAAATTCTGCTGCTTCCTTATACTGTTTTCTAGAGAGATTTCCTCAGTTAAAAGATACATGCTGTAAAATTCTTCAGAAACTGTTCTGCTTCCTTCCATTACAAGACAAAGAATTTACTTCAGAATTTACTAGTTCAGTTTAACCAAAACAGGAACTTTCAAAGTGGAAGTAACATTCCTTTCCCAGTTATAATTCAGCTTCTGAAAACCAGAGTGTAGCTTGTATTGCCAAAGTTAAATTCCCCTATAATTAAATTTGCAGAACTTGTTGACATATTTGTTCACATTCTTCTCCTCCTTGACTGATGCTTAATCCTCAGATGCTGTCACTAAAAGCTCATCTTTACTCCACGAGATCAGATTTGCACCTGGAGCTTTTCAGAAGCAGCACACATTAAGCTAAGCTGCAAATATCTATTCCCCTAGAACTCAGATTTGCAAACGAGGTGTTCCAAGAACTTCCACTCACCTCTAACAACATCTAAAGAACTGACCCAAGCTGTAACCACACCAAGTCAATCCAATATTACTAGTGCCAAGAAGGACAGGGTGTCCAAAAGCAGAAATGGGAAAGTGCTTTTATATATATTTATATCCTTCCTCTGCTGAACACAATAACAGTAGCTCCTCCAAAACAAAAGGTAGGCACCCACCACCCCATGAAAGAACTCGCCTTCCCTTTTAGCGCTTAAGCAGCTTAGAAAAGGACAAGCATCCCTGAACTGGGATGAGCCAATTTGGAATAAGATGCCTCTGAAAAGAAGGGAAAGGCAAAACTACCCAGTAATATTAAAGAAGGAATGTATTAATCAAGTTCTCCTAACAAGAAGGGATATTTCGCAGCTACTCAGACACAAGAATACCAGGTCATTAAATTACCCATACGTGATGTGTGTGTACAGGATGTCCTCAAGACATCTTTTATTTAGATTTTTGTAATTCCATCTCATGTGTCTTTTGGTTAGTTTCCCTTTTTGTTTTTCCTCTTCCTGATTTAGAATAGGCAGAACTAAAAATCCTTAGAAGTTAGAGAAGTTAGCAGCCTTGAGTATGCAGATATCTCTTCCTCCATTCAGGAGGGTTTCAAAGCATTTATAGCCCAGGGCGCTATAAATGGTGCAGTTCTACCTTGTTAATGTAAAATGTCTTCAGCAGGTTTTCAAACTCCTTTAGCCAGTATCTGCAACATCCTTCTCCCAACACACTATTACCCCTTTCTCAGTTGTAATAAACTGTTCAGTTCTGGTCTCTTCACTGATTTAAACTGAAAAATTTAGAGAAATCTAACATGTTTTCAAACTTCAGTTTCTTACAGCTATTAGCTCTTCAAAGACTATACATGTTTATATCTGGCAGGTACATGTTCCTTGCTGTTTTCCTATACAACACAAAGATGTTCATAGAAATCAGCATTTCTACTACTCAGTAGCTCCCTATTCTAACCCTCACGAAAAGAATCTGAAAAGCAAGAGAACACAATGCTCCTAACAGAACCAAAGGGTGGAAAGGCACATTAAACAGTTATGGCATTCAGCAGAGAAATCAATATACTGCACTAAATACACAATTTTTAAAACAGTTTTTCCACGTTAAAGTAACTTACCAGAGAATTCTTGATCACCTCACTCTTATAAAATTCTAAAGAAAAATAAGCAAAAAAACACCTTTAGATTAGCTTAAACATTGATCCAAATCTTAGTACTTGAAACAGGAAAAGCTGAAATAAGGAACACTCAAGAAAGACAAATGTTAGTGGGTCCAGTTTATTAGTAACAGATTCATGAGAAAGACTTTGAAATGCAGTCATGCTTTTGACTAAAACTACTCCTTCACACTTAGCTATCACAACTCATTATTTAAATTTAGCATTTCATCTTTATACCCATGATAATTCTCAAGGTTTACCGAGGCTTTGATTTCTGAGGAAAGAATATGCCCTAGTACTTAACAGCATTTGGATGACATTTACAAAGTGACTGGTTTGCCACATAACATCTTCCTGGAACACAGCAGCTTGGATAAATTAATTATAGAGCTTTCCTGAAGAGTGAGGGTGACCTGTTCGAGGTGCTCAGAGAGGAAACAGCCAAGTAACCTGACAGAGGTGCCAACAACCCTGTATTTAAATGGGAGTAAGCAACTGCTGACACATGGACCTTGGCTTTCCCAGCGAAAGCAAGAGCTTAAAGACTTTGGATAGACAACTCTAGAGGCAGGAATACAGGTTTTGTATAATCCCAGCCCACTGGGACCAGTGACACTTTGATGAAGTGCAAAACAGTTCTGAACACCAAATACTGCATAAACTGTCATCACTGACAGGTTCAACCAACCACCACAACTAAGGCCAGGCAGCAAGCTCAAGTTTTGTATTCTTATCCTCCTAAAACACCAACCTTGGGAAAAAATGCAAGGCAAGATACCAAATCTGTCACTATGCCAGATGAAAATAAAAATTAGGAGAATACCAAAATTCATCTCCAACTATTAATGATCACACCAAAAGGAGCATAAAAATATATTTTTAATAATATCTCTCCACAATGAAGAACTATATACTGTAGTGGGAAAGCAAAGCATGAAAAAGGTGAGATCTAGCACTTGAACACAGTTACCCAAAGCAGAACAAATGCCTGGATACTTTGTGTCATTGGCTGACAATTATATTTTTGGAAGACTTTGATAATAATAAGTGCTGGTGTGTGCTATGTATAACAACTGGTATGCACAGAGTAGGACACTCTTCTCCACAGAAGACAACTAAAGCTCCAAAAGCTTTAACTTTTATGTGCCCTTGGAAGTTCTCAATTTCTTAAATCATCTCTGGGAGAAGAGTAATGACAAAAGTCAGCTGATTTAAGAGACTACCAAACCTGTCATCTGTTGAGCTTCCTTGGCTCCTAACTCTGAAAGCTCTTATGAAATTGAGGAAACTGAAGAGCTCTTTTCCAGTGTTAGCAAAGGTGATGTAACTAATGGCAGCAAGTTGTCAAGATGAAACAAAAAGAGAGAATTCATATCATAAGAATTCAAAGATTAACTAGCAAAAAAGGTTGATAGCAAGCCTGGTTTACCTTTGTAGATCTTGGTGTTATCACATAAGTGAAGAGTGAAGTATGTATCCAAGAGGCGATAACCATTCTTATTGATAATGTTACGTGCAGCGATATTCCGAAGATGACGAAGCCGGCGCTAAAAATAAAGATATAAATAGTCAAAGAACTTTCTTAGGTTAGAAATGAACCCTTTTTTTTTTTTTTTTATCAAAAGGTTTTAATGATTTCCAAAGCACTGTTGTGAAAAAGAACAATTTCACCAAACACTATTTTCTCTGTCAGACAGCAAGAGTAAACAGCCAGCATTCAGTAAAGCCACAGGACGAGCAACAACAAGCACCTACAAGCTTGGATTAAGCAACATTGATATTCAAGAGAAGCTATTCTTACTAGTGTCCTGTATGTCATTTTTATCCCACATGTCTAAATCACCCCAACTCCTGGAGCAGTTTCAAGCAAATATGTGACACCAGCAGCTTCAAACACAGCAGCAGCATCACCCAGATGTTCTGCATCATCACACTGGAAACACTTCCCAGCCAAAGCTATTTTCAACAAGCATTAGTGGACAAAGAGATCAAACATAAACCACCATCTAATCCAGAGCCATAAGGAACTGGCTGAACAAAGCTTCCTGATTTCACAGTAATCCTGGAAACTGCTCTAACAACCTCAAATAAAAGTAAAATATATCAGAAAAACAGATCAAGATTTTCAGGGAAAATTAAGGGCACATTGAAATTTGAGATTTTTATTGTCAGTTACTATCTGCTGTGATGAGAGAGTCCTTTTCCCCTGGACTGAATACAGTAGGATATGTCACTAAAATATTTAGTTTAAGTGATTTCATCCTGATTCGCCCCTTTTCAATCCATTCCAACATTATCTTGGTTTACTACAATACTGCACCTTGAATGAAAATCATCAGATCAAATCAATCTTTCTCTCCCTCCTCTCTGTGCTATACAGCTTTAATAGCTGTGGCTAAAGTCTTAGCTCCAAGGCACACTACACCCTGAATCTTTGACAAATATTTTACATTATTAACTTCTTATAAAATTTAAATAGTCAATAAAACAATTTTGCAGGACTGTCACACATAAATCATTGCTTAGCTGTGGTTTCTAGTGTAGCTTCCAAGACCCATGCTTCAAACTACCTCCCATGAAGTTAGCACTCAGCAAACTCCCACTTGAAATACGTGAAGCTCTCACCAAATTGTTCAGTGCCATATTTTCCCCAATCAATCTTTCAACTCACCAGTGTCTCACTCGTCTACCATAGGGATGTGGACAAATGGCTCCACATACTTTGTGGATCACCACAAACCACCAACAAGCCTCAAACAACTGGTTCAGTGCATACTTTTACCTCAGAGTTCATCTTAGACCATTTTTTCCCAAGTTTCTTCATATTTAAGTCTGAATCCACATTCAAAGTAGATTAACCAAAAGCACATTTTTAATGTTCTTGAAACCAAAAGACAATTTTCCTGTTTGCAACCTGTCCTAAAATGCTTTTAACAAGAGTTGAAAGGCCATCACCTGTTTTAGAATCACAGTATGACACTTAACACCACTTCAGCGATATATTAGTTTTCCTTCATGGAAAGGTATGAGGAATATTAAATTTCTGATCATGTGACAGCCTAAAAATTACTGATGGATTCATTCCATTCAAAGTCTATTTATGACTTAGACTAAAAACAGAGCCTGAGATAGGATGCCCAGGTACCTCTAGCATATACATGAATTACAAAATTAAAACCAAAAAACACTCAAGCAACAAAAAACCTTCTGTGGGACTACATGGTCTTATTTTTCTTAGAAACTGGTATCAAAAATGTCAACAGAAAGATTAAGCCTCACTTTAAAAAAGCCACATGGACCCTGAACATTTTTTCACATCTAACCTCAAAGCAGGGTAGCTTCACTGGCTATTTTTATGTGCAACTGAAACACTCCTTAAGAAATGGCTTTGAACATTAATTTTATGTGCCATCTCTCTCTTAATTAACTTCAGTAGCATAGAAATCAATCAACTACCATGCTCATTCCCTTCATTTTTGGTATCTTTTTCCTTTAATCCCTTACAAACGAAGAACAGCCCACACTGCACTCTAACAAAGAGGACACTTTTTCCAGATGTCTTTAAGATTGCAAACTAATTTGTGTGCCTGCTTTAAGTAGTGTATTTCATTGATCAGCCCTCAAGCAACGTCAAACAAGTTTCCTACCATTCACAGTACACAACGAGATCAACAAGGTTTGAAAAAAAAAAAAAAACAGGTGTTGAGTGTCCTAACCTACACCTTCACCTCTGAACAAGATTTGAGTCCTTATCTCCATGGTTTGTGACTTCCTTGCACACTTTGAGGTCTGGAGTTTAGGATAAAGTCTCACTTCTCCCAGACATGTTGGAAGAGGACCATGAAATTTAGGGTTATGAGACCACAACACACTCAATGTACAATAGGTAATGAATGTCTATTTGAACCTCCAGCTTAGCCAGCACTCTCCTCCTCTTTCTGTGCCATTACTTGTCCATTTAGCCTGGCCGATAGGGAACAAATTTCCAAATACACAGACAATTTTATCATTCACATTCTTTAGTGTGACGTCATGCTGACTAAGGGACTTGAATCCTGAAAATAAATCTTCCAGTTGGCCCATTATGTTCACTGATATTATACTGCATTATTCAAACTTCCTCAGAACTCTACAGAGGCAACATTCAGAGTTAATTAACCTCTCCTGATGAAAGATAATTAGCATCAACCAGGAGACTACGAGCTACAAAGACATACCCAAAAGACAATTGAAATAGGTTCTAGAATTCCTCATCAAGAGCTTTGTTTTGTGACAAAGTAAGCATTATTTTGAGGGAAGCTTTAAATCTGTGTTACCTCCTATGCGTTTCATATTATTTTTCACTGGAGACACTGGAATACACAAAACAAAAACCCCACTGTGTTGCAGCTCTGCTAGCACTGGCATCAGCCACACACTGCCAGCTGCCAGCACTGCATCACCTTCCTTATTCGTTCCACCATAAATAAGCACTTGTGCAGCTGCTCACAGAATCATATTTGGGAACCAAAACGGATGGAAGCCGACCACCTCTCCCTCTTCCTGGGTTAGTTTCACCAGCTCAGTTCCTCAACACGGTTTACCATGTATCTGGATAAGCGGCTGTGCAGACCAAGGAGGGAACAGCACAACAAGAGGCCAACGGCAGAGAACTGCTGAAATGAAACCACCAACTTAAAGTGTATGTGGAGAAACAGAGCCTGGCACTGCCACGAGCCAAGGGAAGGGCATTACACAATGAGGTACCAGAGCATTTCAAACTGCAAAAGCAACACCTTTTAGAAAATAAACTAGTACCCTCTATGCTGAATACAGAAGTTACAAATTATCCACAGTTCTTTCATTTCATCCTCCTTTTAGGTGAAGTGCTAAAAAGTGGTCCCTTTTCTTTAGTGACAAGTTTCAGCTATTTTGCGCTTTCAATAAAAGTATCAAGAAATCATCATGAGGGAGCATTCCCCCATGATAAGATGCTCTGTAGCCAGAACAGTCATTCCAGAAAGCCCAGCTTAAAAAAATCAAAATACACGTGTTAAAAAGCACTCCAAGTGCCTTGGTAGCCTCATGAGTCACTTAACTTCAAAAAGACTAGAGTGAGTGCAAGATGATAGTGCAGGATCTGCTTTCATTAAAAAAGTGAGCAAAATATGCAATGAATATAGCTAATTTTCACTGCTATCTCATCAGAGGGTTTACAGGCTACCAGCCAACACAGGACTGAAGACCTCAGACAGGCATCTACAGCAAGTATCTTAATGAGATATCCTACAGCAAAAAAGGTTATTTTTGCAGAACTAATACCATGGAAAAGGTTATTTAACCTTTCCAACAACTCTCAATGCAGCACACGCAGCCTGAATAGTGGCATAGCTGGATCAGTGCTTAGCACAGTAGTAGAGCAAGTCTAACAGCTCATTCTAGGGGGTTTGTGACAGAAGTTTTGATTACAATTTGTCCTAGTCCTTTGCAATTCCCAAGAAAGTCAATGGAACAGTGAAATTACATATCAGGCCTTATCATTTGCTTTAATTACCAATCTAAGTTGCATTTGATTAAAAACAACTGCTATATAGCAACTACATGTTGACTCACATGAAAGAAATTAGTGCTTCCTTCTACCTTGAAGATAAGTGACTACAAACTAGGAGAAGAGATCCACCAACTTTGTATTAGGAGAAATCCTGAGTAGCTTGCATTTTAAAAACACTGCTGCAGGTAAAGATATCACAGGTTATCAGCAGACAGGTATCCCAAAGATACACAGAAAGCCTGGTCAGGAAAACTATAGGAGAGATCTGAAGAGCAAGACATACCATCAGGTTTCATCCCTCATGCCTGCAGAGACAGCAAAGTAGCTTCCTGGAATTCTACAACAGCATCTTAACAGAGCTGCTGTGAAGTGCAGCAAAACCATCCCTGCTCAGCAATTACCAGCTTCTCTCAAAACTCAGAAAAAGATAAGCACTCCATTTTTATCATTCTGAGGAACTAGTTGCAGTTGTGTAATGTATCCAGTGTTCCCATTCAGTGACTTTCTGGGAACCCCTCCAGATTTACCATAGGCCATAAACAAGTCAGACTGCTCCCAGAATCAAGTATTTTCATCATCAACCTTGTTAAGACAGCTTTTTCATCAGATAATTCCAGAACTCTACAGTCTACCAATTCTTTTGAGGTGTAAAGGACTGAAACTGTCTGGTCCCTTCATGCTTTAGGTCCCTCAACACTAAGATACCATAATCTTTCATTACCTCTGCCTAGAACGGCACCTTCAGCATACTGACACTTGTTCCCATCCTGCACAATGTGTTTTGTGCATTTTCATGGTGAGGGTCAGAAAATTGAACCAAGATAAAGCTGCCAAACCCAAAAGTTAGTTCAACATCTGGCTTAGTTACTCCAATTCAGCTCCCTACACCTACACAGATGTGCCCACCACAAAAGAGGACAGAGCAGGCAGACTTCAACACTTCAGTTTCTTCATGGCTTAAGCTGATCCAGACACTACTCTTTGCTTTCCTCCAGGCCTGAGAAGTGATAAAGCTATTCACTGGTTTTTGTCTAATAATCTGGTATAATTAATTAAAATCACTGCAGAAGTGGCACAGCAGGGAGGTAAGAAAAGGGAGTAAGTCAAACAAGAGACAAGTGCACTGTTATTAACACGAAGTCTGGACTGTTCATGGAAGCACAAGGAGAACAAGACTACCTACAACAGCCTCAAGTATTCATGGAATTTCATAATTATTTGTTCAAGGTCACATAAAGAGGAACAAAAGCAAGCATGGAGAGAAAGCTCTGAATCCTGTTCCATCTTAATCATTTTATTATTCCCTTACAAGAATCTGATAACCCTGGGGAAAAAAAAAAAATAATGTCAGTATATCCAAGCTGGATGAGACCATAGCCAAACACCATTTTCTATTTCTGGTACTCAGCTATCACACTGACTCTAGCTCTGGCTCCCAGTATCAATTGTGAAGCTCAGGTCACTAATATGGGCAACAGCAAAGCCCATTCTTATCACATGGAGCCTGTCATGCTATCGGCAGCTGAGATGATCTAATGTCTCACAGCTGGGAAAAAGGGGAGGTCTGTCTTCTCTTTGTCCCACATCTGCCTTCTCCCAGGAGCATGGTCTGCCCTCTTTAGCACTGCCCCTATTAGCAAAGCTTTTCATTATTCCACTCTCAGCAGGCCCTTTGACATGTTAAATAAATTTACAAAGGTGTCAAAGAATATCTGAACTTAAGCAAAGTAGACAGTTTGGTTTCTTCCAGCAAGAACCATCCAAAAAGCCATCAAACAGACCCCTCTGTGAATGGAAGGTTAGGCTGAAAACTCTTCCAGATGTTACTAAAAAAGTGACAGTGGGCTCACTGCACCCATGGCCATGAGTAAGTTTCCGAAATTCTATTAGAACAGGTATATTTTTAAAGAACTTAGTAAACAGGAATGCATTTTTCAGAATGAAACTTAAATTCAATTACCCAGGAAGTTTTATATACCTGTGACAGTATATATTCCTCACTCATCCATTCCTGACAACTTTCCATATAACCCATGTAAAGTGCAAAGCATCATATGGGTTCAAGAAAACATTTCTAATTCAAAAAGAATGAGAGGGGGGATTTAAAAAAAAAAAAAAAACCAGAAACTTACTTCTGCCTGAAATGTAAATACAATGGTAAAATCAGCACTAAGAAGGCTGGGAAGTGGTCTTGTACAAGGAATTACATAAATTACTTTAAAAGCCCAAATTCACCAAAACCAAATCACCACTCAGGGCTCTGTCAGAGGCCTGATGAGCTGAAAAGCAATCATTGTATTTCCAGAACACAGAAATTTCAACATTGGCTAAAATTTCCAAACCAGGTCTCCTTCCTTAGCCTTTAATGAAGCACCCGACTTATCAAATAGTTATTAATTAAGACACACCAAAACAGTCTTCATCTCTGGGCACCACCTCTGTTTTCAGACTGCTGCCCTCCCCTCAATTCTGTCAAGGAAGTAAATTCCATTAATTCTTTACAGATCAGGATCAGCTCTGACCTCTCAATAAGATGCCACACACTTTTTTTACCTGGCTTTCACATGAATTTCCCAGCTTGCTTCTTTGCTTTATGACCCACAGAAGCTTGGGAAGAATTTAAGCAAAATCCTTCCAACTATTTTAGCATTAAAGCAGGAGGCAAAGATCGATTAGCAACACTAATGTTACTACAGCAAATCTAGTGTTTTTGAACTGAACAGACCTGAGCTTGCAATGTCAGCTACTTAAATGTCTGAATATTTGTCAAAATTAAGTCATATTGAAACAGAGGGCTCTGTGTGCTTTGTAGGTCACAGCAGGCAGGTTGAGGTGGGTAATTTTTTTTTTTTTAAAAAGCATGCAACCTCCAGCTCTGAAACAAAAAAGAAGTTACCAAACTATGATCTACATTTAGCCAACATGAGCATTATTTATTATCACAGCACTGCTCTACACCTCATTATCGCACCTTCCAACTACCTCAGATTTTCACTATTTGGCTTCACCTCTCCATGCTAGTTTGAAAATTAAGAAGCAATCATGTGATCCAATCACTTGGAAGTCAAATGGTAGAAAAGAATTCATACTTAATTCAATTTTATATAAGTTTTCAAGCTGCCTCATTTTCCAATTTGATATCTTTTTTTTTTAAGTGGCGTGTACCTCACAGAAGGTTCAAGTCAACTCTGCTGCAGAACGTAAAGCTTTTAATATCCAAGGAATGTACATGAGAAGTTTAGGCACTACTCAGATGTATGGTTACTTAAAACTACAGGAGGGCAAGAAAATGCTTGTACTCCAATGTACAGGCTTGCTAGGAAGATTTATAAGGTTCGCAATTTAACAGTTTTCCACAGTTCAGAGTCAAGAGAATCACATGGGCTTTTAGATCTACTTCTGAAGCAAAGCAGAAGCATTTGATATGCAATTTTGTGGGACACACCATAAGGAATTTTTAAAAATACTATTTTAATGTCCTTCCAGCACACACTTGAAGACAGCAAGACCCTCAAAGCTACGGTGCCATAATTAATTCACGGCATCACTTGTGGTTCTTCTTATAATTACACCTCCTTCATATCTGCATTTCCTCATGTCAAGTGATGTGATCCAACAGCCATCAAGGAACTCCTTTCCCTTTTTAAGATTTAGCTACTTTCTTGCAACGGCCTTTAAAAAGCTATACCTACTAGGAATCAGAACTGAGGACAACACCAGTTCGAAGATGCACTATAGGAACAAAACTGCACTTTTTTCCTGTGAAGATGCAACACAGGATACTCACATACATCACTTTCCTCCCTCACATTTCCATAAATCTTATGCAAGGAATGAGACACATTGAACCTGTGCAGTGTGATCTACCCAGACTAAATGACCACAAGAAAAGTCAAAGCTATTTCAGCCACATGGGCTCCAGGTTTTCATAGATGCATAATTGTGAATTTTAGTTTCCAGTTCCTTAAATCAAAGTGCCTCCTTTCCTTTACGCTTCTGGGCAGCTGAAAGGCTTTTTAAAGTTTCACTTTAGAAGGAAAACATCTATGAAGCTTTCAACTGAACACATCAAGGGTCACTATAGGTTTCTAATCATCCATACTCCATGCTATGGCTACTCCTGCTTCTGTACTGCACTGAGACCTTCACCAGGAACAGTCAGCAAAAGGAAGATATTAAAAAGACATTGAATCTCCCCTAATTCACACAACAAGAAAGTGAAACAGGAAGGATAAGGAATATCTCGATACTTGCCATGGCCCATGCAGAAGTATAATTACTTTCCAGTTATCTGAATGCAAAACACCCCTTTTGCAAGGTCAGCATGAAGTTAAAGAATGCAACGTCTGAAGTCAATGTCAGATCTAACAAAATACGTTAGTCTGTAGCACAATGTTTAATACTAATTAAAACAACATACCTTTAAACAAAACACCTTTAATACTAAGTAAAACAACAGTAGCATCAGAAAATAATTAAAACAGATAACTATATTATAACTGAAAGAAACTTAAGACTATATATTACTCTTGAAAGACAGCTGTGTTCTTTGGTCTATCCTCCCCTACTAGCTAACCCTCTAAACTCCTTCCTCACTAAGTAAATGCAGTAACATTGAGGAGCAACTCAGAACTCAACTTCTACCACTACCAAAAGATGCAAACAGCTGGTAACTGTTCAGCAGGCACAAGAAATTTTCTCCTTGCACACCATAATCACATGTAGAAAATATACACCACTTATTTGAGCCCAAAACCAATGAAACAACTAAGACTAAAAACTGATGTAAGTTCATAATGTTCACACACTTTACTAATTTTCTGCATCCTCATCCTTTTTTCCACATCCAGAATTTGTGCTAATCTCTGCAGAAAGACTGTAAAAGTATGTTATTTGAAACATATTGTAGGAGCAGGTACAAAAGACACAGGTATTCAGTCTTGGGATACAAACAGGATAGCAGGATAGGTGTGTCAAAATGCAGAATTAACTTAAACATAACGTTAGCAGGAAAGATTCAAAAGCAAAATCACGAGCCTACGCAGGGTCTTAGGCAAATGAAGTTCTTTCTGTGTATTGTTGCAACAGCTGTATTTGGTTATGGTCACTATAACATCGAGAGCGACAGATACAGCGAGCTGGCAAACACCACAGCTCCAAAGAGTGAGAACAATCATCACACCCTAAAAAAATTGCTCTAAACTAGGGTTAAGAAAATCTTATGAGTACTGCCCACTGGCAAGACAAAGCTCTTCTTGCCAAATGTTTATATAAGATGCAAATAACAGGGAACTAGACAGTCTTTCCATCTTTAACCAGACCTTTTAGAAGCAGAAGCTAGAAATACCATCCTTCCTTACTGATGTTTTTCTCTGAGTTTGTCTAAGTAAGTATTTAGTCCCAAGATGAAAGACTGACACTCTAACTGCTTCTTTGGCACAGCATGGGAACTAAACCCACAAGGTAGAAAAGAGAACATTAGGGTGCAAGTCCCACATCATTAATAACACACTGCAGCAGTTGAGAGAAGTCCCTTAAGCCTCTTAACATGACCTTGGGTAAGGGAGCATTAGTCCACATTAGCTGCAGGAATAATCTGGGAATATCAAGATGATACTCAGAAAGAAGGACTCAAAAAGTAAACAGGGCCTTACAGAACCAAGGGCATCAAGAAAATCAGAGCAAAGGCACTTTTGACTTTAAAGAAGCACTTAAGGATGCTCTAGGTTGGACAAGCAAACAGCATATGATGAATAATAATCTGAAGCATATTAATGCTTACCATGTTGCTGGATGACAAATCAAGAGCAAATAAGACAGCTTCCCTTCATAAATGAGACTACAGTCTTTAGGTAACAAGTTGCTCAATTAAGAGCATTCCCTAATCCACCACAAACATCCCAAATAAAGCACAAAAACTGATTTAGTACAGCTTTTGGACAGAACAGTCTCTCTCCAACTTATCAACAGATCATTTGGTCTGCAAAACACAGCTGCATCCCCCCTTAGGGAATACAGGTAGTACACTGCAGATAGCAAAATTCCAGCCCCAGGTTAACAGTCGGCCTTTTGGGCTAAAATTACAGTTTTCCAGTAACTTTAACAATTACTCCTCCTAATCTGTCTCTAACAAACACTAAGCATTGATACAGGTGGGTATGGATACAACTGAGTAAAATCAGGTCACAACTCACATTGTGGGGTTTCACTGGAGCAGCACTTCCCTCCCACTCCGTGTTTAACAACAGTGTGTGTCAAAGAAAAGTGAAAGCAATATTCCAATACAACACTTTCCACCCACTATATTCTGATTCTCCCCCCATCACATATTTTGTAGGAAAGGGGAAGTAAAATATTTAAGAGTCCATCTTTTTTTTTCAAATTACTCAGGAAAATAGATAACAAGAGTAATATAAAACTATTGTTAAAAAAATTACTATTTTCTCACTGTTTTAGTTGAAAGTCTCATTCATGTGCAGTCCTGAGCCCGTACAGTAACTTTCTTCATTTCTCCTACCTATGAGACCACTCAAACACCTTTGCCAGCACATTTTGAATCACCCTTTTCTGCCACATTGCCCAAAACGAGCGATACGCATCTTTAAAGAAAGAAACCAAGTCAAATCTGGAACGGAATCTGGCAAGGGATGCAAAAGAAGGGTTTCTATACGTATGCTACCCAGAAAAAGAAGGTCAAACAAGGTGTTATCCCAGATAAACAAC
The DNA here is from genome assembly GCA_013397935.1 of Dasyornis broadbenti. Classification (NCBI taxonomy): domain Eukaryota; kingdom Metazoa; phylum Chordata; class Aves; order Passeriformes; family Dasyornithidae; genus Dasyornis; species Dasyornis broadbenti. Next base: position 298,951 of record VZRN01004071.1, on the reverse strand, counting down.
GATGGAAAACTGGTAAAAATGAGGATGAAAGATGAGGAAAAAGCAGAAGTACTCAACTTTTTTGCCTCAGTCTTCAATGCACAAGCCTGTCTTCCTACACTTCTTGGATGGATGGACAGAAGGATGGGGACTGGGGGAACAAAGCCCCTCACACTGTAAGATCAGGTCGTGACCACCTGAGGAACCTGAATGTGCAGAAGTCTATGGGACCCGATGAGATGCATCATAGAGTCCTGAGGGAACTGGCTGATTTAATTGCCAAGCCACTCTCCCTGATACTGGAAAAGTCATGGCAGTCAGGTAAAGTCCCAGGTGACTGGAAAAAGGGAAACATAGCACCCAGCCTTAAAAAGGCCAGAAAGGACGACCCTGGGAGCCTCACCTCCGTGCCTGGGAAGATCACAGAACAGATCCTCCAAGAAGCTGTGCTAAGACACATGGAAAACAGGGAGGTGATTCGACAGCCAGCACACCTTCACTAAAGGAAAGTCCTGCCTGACTGACCCAATGGCCTTCTATTATGGGGTGACTACATCGGTGGGCAAGGGAGAGTAACAGGTGTCATTTTTCTGGACTTCTGTAAAGCCTTTGACATGGTCCCCTACAACATCCTTCTCTCCACATTGGAGTGATGGATTAGATGAGTGGACTGTTAGATGGATAAGGAATTGTTTGGATGGTCAAATCCAGAGGGTAAAGGTGCTCCCAGAGTTAAGCTAGTATAGAAGCCACAGGAGCCACATATGATAAACACTGCTCTTGGACTCTAAAAAGTGCATAAAACTCCAACCAGATCTTGAGGAATCCCAATCTTAAAGTTAATGAAGGCTACAGAGGGTCCTTGAGAAGTTTCACTGGTTGCTCTGTTTTGCTCTACCATAAACACACACTTCTGACACCTGTAGCTGAGACCTCACTGCTGCTCCTCTCCACAGAAACTTTCACTGTGTGTCAAGAAATGTCTGTGAACTGAAAGATACAGAAAATAGTGGGTCACCTGGTCTGACTCCATTCATGGCTGTGCACAATGGCACAATTTAACCCTTCACTCCTTACCACCACATCCATACTCAGCAGATACATCTCCCTCCCTCACATGCACCCTCCCAAGGCCCTGGTTCTGGAGTCCATGACTATGTGCCTTCCTGTCAGTAGACAACCACATGTGAAATCTGTTTTAGCCAGCAATTAGCACAGTAACATTCAACAGATCATTTGACTGCAGCATGACTGCCTCCTCTACGTTCAGACTTCATTTTCTGTCCAATCTTTTCCATCGAGGATATAAGAGCCTGAAAGATTTGGCTCCCCCACCCTCTCCATTGCTTTGAACTGCTTATAATGACAGGACCGAACAGGTTGTTTTGAGCATTTGGAAATCCTTAAGTTATCATGACACTCCTGGTTTTCTTGCATCCAGCAAGTGGGAAGAGATATTCCTAAAGAAGATCTGCCCCTAAAGTTCAATTATTTTACATTTTCAGTTCTGTTGTGCTCACTCTTCCAGCAAAAGACAGCATCCTGGCACAATTACTAAGGGATTGAAATGGGAATTTTATGCTTAATCAGATGCATTTCTTTACAGCCATATCCTGTATTTCTCTCTCTTAAAATGCAGAATACAACAACAAAAGAGATTCTTTGCCCTGGTCATCCTGCCAACAACAACTAAGTTAAAGAAGAGATCAGTCAGTTTTGACACAAGTGTGGTCACAGTAGCAAAAGGTTTTGGACATGACTTTCCACTCCTGCAAAAGTGTCAGTAGCAGGAATTTTGTTTTCTAATCAATGTGAACGTCACTGGGAACAATTAAAGCTAGACTAAACACAAATTACACCTTCAGTCCTTCTACCTTTAAAAAATCACTTCAGTCATTAAAAGCACTCACCTCAAGTTCACAGTTGAGTTTGTCTTTAGAGGGATTTATAGCCATGACTCAGACCATCCTGGTCTCATCCTTACAGTCAAAAAAATGTAGCACTGGGTGTTCTAGAGAAAACTGCCTACTAAAACAAATCACCAAGTTGATTTCTGTGCGGGCATATAGCAAAGAATTACCTTGCCTAACGCAGCACAACATAGCTTGGATCAACCAGACTATGGCATTACAGAGGTGGTACAATAGACTGGGAATGACATTTCTTTTTCATGATTTTGCAGTAAAATAGCTCCAGTATGCTTAGCCCTATCAAGGTATCTTGCAGGTCAGTAACAGACTTTTGCATTTAGATAATACAGAGAAGAGGGTGATTTGCTATCCGTGTGTTCAGCTGAGCCTCTCATTTTGATTGCATGTATGGACACAGTACACAGATCCCTCAGAACAGGGACCTTGTGTTAGCAGAGCACACAGCAGAACAATACCTCAGTCTCTGTCACAGACTTACACTTGGTACAATTAACATACAAGCATCCTCGATAAATATTTACTCAACTGGAATTTATGACTCAGTTTCTGCTCCTACGAACTCCTATAAAAGTTTCTGCTCCTAGGAGAAAAAGCCTGTGTTTTGGTCTCACTTTCACAAATGAAGTCCAATGACTAATATCTCAGGCTTCTCCGTGCAGCATTCACTTGGTCTTTGCACAAGCTTGAGAAAGAATAAAACCAAAAATTCAGCAGGGAGAAGGCCATACTTGATCTCCAGGACAATCCACTGTTTCCTGTTCATACAGAGCAGTGCTCAAGTTTACATTTATTAACACAGAGCAGGCCCACATTTCAGAATAAGTACTTGCTTACAAATTAGGGTAGGTGGCCAACAGCCACCTCCATTCCCTGCCTTTGTCCCTAAGTGGATGTCTGCTAAAACAAGTTTAACAAAAGAGAAGTTATAGTTCCACTTCAAGTTGACATCTGTTGATTTTTTTGTTTTGGAACTCTTGATATTCTCACCTGGTAACATATAGCTTAAGTAACACAGATCGTGTGTCTAACTCGTAATAACATTGACTGCACTAAGTCAGGGAGCCAAAACAAGACTCACATCTTACAGTATTTCTAAAGGAAAGGAAGACTTTGCTAATTACTCCCTCCTCCACCACTACTGCTCCAGCTCCTGTACAATCGAAGTCACTGCAAGCAAGAGGAGAAAGGGCACAGAGTCAGTTTGATTGGGATTGCTAAATGGTCAGGCAGATCCTAGGCTTCCTTACTTAACCTTGCTCCTAATGCTCTCCAAAATTAAAACGTGGGACAGTTGCCCAGTAAACCAAAAGCCAACTATCAACAAACAGGAAAAAGAGAGTTAGCCAAAGGAAGGATGTGATGGGGAGGGAACATTTCACCACTTTTCAGAATACACCGCATGTTATATCCATACTCGCTCACCACCCCACTAAGAAAGGGAGGAGAGGACACCCCAGCTGCTCCAGTCTCATGAGGTGCCCAAGTTTAAAATCGATTTTTAGGGTGTTACTCCTGCTGCAATTCTCACCTTCGGTTTGCACCAGATCCTTTGTAGGCACAGAAATAGTTTCCTTGGAGAGGAAACATCACCTGATTCCCCAAGAAGAGAGGCAGAGACCCCTAGCCCCATGCTTCCTCTCACTTCCTACCAGCTTAAGAGAAAGGTGCTCAAACTCCCCCTTGCCTCAGGGACTCCCCTTCCATTAGCTTGGGGACTCTGCCTCAGGTACCCCCAGACCTCGGGGAAGCCCCACTGACACTTCATGGAGTACCTGTCCACCCCTTTACCTCAGGACACCCCACACCTCAGGGAGCACCCCCCTGTACACCTCAGGGCACCCCCATCCACCCCAGGGAGCAACCCCTGTACACCTCAGGGAGTATCCCTCACTTCAGAAAACATCTCATTTCACCCCAGAACAAGCCACCCCTCAGTGAGCACGTCCCTGTGAACACCTCAGGGCATCCCACATGTAAGAGAGCACTCCCCACTTCACCTCAAAACACCCGACGCTTCAGGGGACACCCCCGATTCACCTCAGGACACCCTCCTCCACCTCAGCCCCCTCCGAGCGCCGCCCCGAGGCCCCGCCGTACCTGCTGCGAAGGCAGCTCCACATGCAGGGCGCGGGCGGTGGAGCCCGGCGGTAATGCGGCGGGGCCGGCAGCCGAGCTCATCCTCACGTAGGGTCCCCGCTCCACTCACCCGGGGCCGCCGGGCGCGCAAGGGTTAATGGCGGCAGCAACGCCGACCCGGCCACCCGCTACGGAGCCATATTACCGCAGTGCCGGGAGGTGGGTGAAGCACCGCCTCCCGCACGCCCATTGGTCCTCTCGCCGCAGGGGCGGGAGGCCATCGTCCTTTTCGGGTTGCGACTGGTTCAATGCAGTGCCAATCAACGCCCCTCTCCGCTGGCCCTGTCAAACCGCTGGAACGAGCGCCGGCGCCGATTAGAGAGCCCGCTTCCGGAAGGCGGGACGGCGCCCGAAGAGCCGGGGGATGACTGGAGGAGATCGGGTTTGATTGACAGGGTACCCTCCGTCACGTGTGCGGGAGCTGTTGTCATCACGTGGTGTGACGGAAATAGTTCAGCGGAGGGGATGGGGGGACGGTCGCCATGGCAACCGAAGGGGTGCGGGGCTGTGTGCAACGCTGTGTATCGGCAGCGGCGTCATCCACACCGCCCCAACCTGCCCGACATGACATCCACCTCCTCCCCATCACTCCAACCTGCCCCACATCATAGCAACCTGCTCCATGTGACACCTGCCCCACAACAGACCAACCTGCCCCATGTCACATCCATCTGTCTCATGTCAATATAAAAAAGACCTTAAGCCATTAAACAGCGTACAAAGGAGGGCCAGGAGGACGGTGAAGGGTCTGGAGGGCCTTATAAGGAGTGACTGAGGTCACTTATTTTGTTCAGCCTGGAGAAGAGGCTGAACAATGAGAGTAGACCTCATTAAGGTCTTCAGTATCCTCAGGAGGAGAAGCAGAGGGGCTCTCTTCTTCAAGCTCTTCACTCTCATGACCAGTGACAGGATCTGAGGGAATGGTATGAAGCTGAGTTGGGGGGAGGTTTAATGTTAGAAAAAGGTTCTTCATCCAGAGGGTGATTGGGCACTGGAACAGGCTCCTCAGGAAAGTGGGCACAGCACCAAGTCTGACAGAGCTCAAGAAGCATTGTTTGGACAATGCTCTCAGGCACATGGTGGGATTGCTGTGATGTCCTACACAGGGCCAGGAATTGGACTCGATGTTCCTGATGGGTCTCTTCCAACTCAGCTTATTCCATGATTCTATAAACCTGCCCCATGTCACATCCACTTGCTTCACATCACACCAGCCTTCTCCACAGCACATCCACCTGCCCATGTCACCCCAACCTGCCCAACAACTGACCAACCTGCCCCACGCTTTGCCAGCCAACCCAGCATCAGACCAACCTATCCCACATTGTATGGACTTATCCCATTTCATGCCAAGCCATCCCACATCAGGCCAACTCATCCCACATCGTACCATCCATGATGCCTACACGCACCAAAGTCCAAAAGAACCATCCCCTCAGCACCTACCTCTATCCCATCCCACCCAGGTGACATCCATCCTGAGCAGAGGGACCATGCCCACCTGGAACAGAACAATCCCCACGTACCGCACAGTTCTCGGAGCACCAGTCCTGTCCCTGTGCCCCACCAAGGCCATCCATCCCAACAGCACTCTGCAGCACCTGCCTGGCGTAGGTGGTCATGCTGGAGACATTCATCCCCATGGCACTGCCGGGGACTGTCAGGGACTGAATCAAAACACCTGTCCCCACACTGCTGGGAACACCAGTCCTGCCACCCCTGCAGCAGAACTGGGAATGCCTGTCCTGAGCACATGCCAAAGCACTGGAAATGCCTGTTCCCACTGGGTCGGGCAGCTCTGGAAGGGTTGAGTGTGCTGTGCAGTGCTGGAAAATCCCATCCTCCTCTCCTCTGCTCCTCCTCCAGTCCTCCTGTGCTCAGCAGCATGCAGCTCCCACACCACAGAGACCATCCTGCTGGAAGCCCCCTAAGCCTTCATTCACCTGCAGTACTTCTGGGTTTGTAATATCCATGCTGTGGTGACGTGTTGTAACAGCATTGTCTTCAGCTTTTATTTTGGTCTTGGGTATTCAAAAGTGAACTTGTTAAAAAGAGGAAGAAAAATGAAAACTGGAGAGGAAAGTCAAGTTTTCTGGAATTTGATGGCTATCCTCATGGGATGAAGTCATCCTTGCTTTGCCTCTGCTTTTCTCCAAAGTGCTTCCTAGTTGAAATGGAGATGCTAAACTTTTCCCCTGGGTGATTCCCTGGTTTACCCCATAGTAACATATTTATGTGGACTTTTTTTCCCAAGTTGTTTGATTCTAAATGTAGGCATCAAATAAATTCAATACCTCAAGAATAAGTTTTGGACATCATTGAGCCTGGTGGTGTGTGCGAGTTCTGGATGTTGCTGTCTCTGATCAGGAAAATTGATTTAAAACAGTGGCCTTTTTTGGAAGATCTTCTGGGAACACGTGTGTCTCCACTTTTTCCTTCTGATTAAAGAAAACCCCTTCTATTTCAGTATTTTCGGTACCCAAGTTTTCTATGTTCAAGCACCCAGACTCCTGAGCCATGTTGTCAAGATCAGAAAGTTCAAACATAGTAATTTCAGACCTGTTGTATCAGTTTGATTCACCTCCTGGTTTCTGGTTCATTACAAGACACACTCTTCTTCCTTTTGAGGTTTCCATCTTCATCTTGGAAGACTGAAACTTGCTTTTTAGGATGAAATCTGGGGGGTTTCTTTGCCTATGGTGTGAAAAATGCATTCAGAATGATGAAATGATCTAAACATCAAGAAAATTTGGGAATGCATTCTGCCTTTGGGACACTCGATATGCTTCCTCCAGAGAGCAAAACTAATTCTAGCTTAGATAGAAAATCGGAGAAGATCACAGCTGTAAAAATAGTTTTTCATGAGATAAATCACTAAAAACAATTTATGGAAGCCATATAGATGGCACTACTTGTTTGCCCAAAATATATTTTTAAAAATCTATCCCTTTTTTAAAAAATAAATCCATCCTCAGATGAAATATGACATTTCTGTCACTGGTTTTTCCCTCACTTCTTCACTTTCTCCTTCTATAGAAAGTGTGTTATCAAGATTATTCTCATCCTAGATCCAAAACACAACCACATACCACCTATTATGGAGAAAATTAGCTCTATGCCAGAGAACACAGAGGACACTAACTTATATAGATTTGGTGACTTTAAAGTCTGTATGTCATTACCACAGCAGGATTTTCCTATTTTTTCTTTATTTCCACAGCAACAGACTGTGATGATAAAATAGTGATGTTTAGAAAAGACAAATTACTTACTTAACGTAGAAGTTCACCTGCCCTGTATATGGAAATTGCATTTCATTTGCTGCTTGATGTAGACTGAGAGCTTTAACCTGTAATTCAGGAACTAAAAATCAAAATTCCACCCAGAGAAAAATTAAAATATGACCCCAAAACCCATGTGGATTTATTAGTGATTTTACAGCAGTGGAACTCATACAGCTGCAAAGAAGTCCCAGCAGATTTCCAGCTCACAGTAGCTCAAGCTTTGTCCTCATTCTAAATTGCAAACTAATCATTGGGATTTGCATCTTAGCATGAAAAAGAACCTTTTCCAAGGGCATTATAAAATTAGAAGTTTGTAGGGATAAGGTTTCAGATTTGCATTTAATTTTCATGAGTTTTGAGAGGTTTAGTTCCTGCCTTGTATAGTTCGCCACAATGACCATTCAATATGATGAGAGCCATTTAATAACCCAGATCATCCCTGAATTGTAGGGCATACAATAATTAGTTCATTAATAAGGAATGTTGAATTATTTTAAGCAGAATATTTGCAAGCTGCAGCTGAAGAGTGGCTTCTTTTGTCCCTAATTATGAGCAGTCACTGGAGGCAGTAATGCTGGAGCAGTACTGCCCAACTCACCCATGTACATGGTATTACGTAGGACCCTGTGGAATTTACTGATGCCCTAGGAAACTGTCATTTGAATTTTTTAACCACATCAAAAGGCTGACATTATCTGTCTGCATCGTTTTGATGATCACAGCATAACCTTTATTATGTCCCCGTGGGTTTTCCTTCAGCGTGTTATCATAAGATTAAGTTCCTGCAGCTGCAGCAAGTACAGGGATGCACACAATCCAAAACCTCCCCCTCTGCCCAACCTGAGTGGTGTGGCTACTGTGTAGAGGGAAGGGATGGCATCCAGAGGGATGTGGACAGGCTGGAAAAGTGCGTCTGTGTGAAGCTTGTGAAGTCCTACCAGACCAAATGCAAGGTCCTGCACATGGGGCAAGGCAATCCCAAGCACAAACACAAGCTAGGCAAAGAATGAACGGGGAGCAGCCCTGGGGAGAAGAATTTGGGAGTGTTGAGGGATGAAAAGCTCAACAGGATCAGCCATGTGTGCTGAAGCCCAGAATCCCCTGTGTGCTGGCCTGATCCCACAGCATGGGCAGCAGGGGAGGGGGGATTTGGCCCCTCTGTCCTGCTCAGGTGAGACCCCACCTGTAGAGCTGCCTCTAGCTCTGGGGTCCAACATCAGAAGGATGTGGAGCTGCTGGAGCAAGTCCAGAGGACTTCATGGAGATGCTCTAAGGGCTGAAGCACCTCTGTTCTGGAGACAGGCTGGGAGAGCTGGGGGTGTTCAGCCTGGAGAAAAGAAGGCTCTGGGGAGACCTTAGAGCCCCTGCCACTGCCTACAGGGACTCCAACAGAGCTGGAGAGGAACTTTGAACAAGGCCTGGAATGACAGAATTATCCTAGTGGGTCCTTTCCAGCTCAGGGTATTCTGTGAGTCTGTGAGGCTGTGACAAGGGGGCATGACCTCACACTGACAGAGGGCAGGGTTAGATCAGATATTTCAAAGAAATTCTTCCCTGTGAGGGTGGTGAGGCCCTGGCACAGGCTGCCCAGAGCAGCGGTGGCTGCCCCATCCCTGGAAGTGTTCAAGTCTGGGTTGGATGGGGCTTAGAGTAACATGGTCTACTGGACAGTGTCTTTGCACATGGCAGGGTGTTGGAACTGGTTGAGCTTTAAGGTCTGTTTCAGTCTGTGATTCTGTGATCTTCATTTTTCTTCAAGTGAATCCAACAGTCAAAAAGATCACCTGATTACTGACTGTCTTGTGTTCTAAACTCACACTGGCAGCTCCTCATTTTGACATTATGGAAAACCAGAAGCCATTTCCTCTGAACTTTTTTTTTGTAAAGCAAAACCAGAAAATAATTAAAATTATTACTAACAAAATTTCAAAATGCAATTTTAACAAGATGTGGTAAAGAGTATTGCAGAATGAAGTGTGGTTTTGAAAAGCTTCTGGAAAAAGCTGGATGAAATGCCAGTGAGGAATTGTCAGAAATTACATTTGAATACTTAATCATCATTTCTGGAAGCACTACTTTATCAGTGCTCTTTTTGCACTGAATTTGAGACACATGGACTCATGTCCTTCAAAATGACATGTGATGGGGAGGTATCACCTGCGAGTTATTACAGATATTATTTAATAGACTTTATTCCAAATTTTGGCATGATAGAACCTTTGTGAACAGAAGAAATGACTGTGTGGCTAACAATAATTTCTGCTTCTGCCACAGATTGGGTCAAGTATGCTTCTTATTTGGGTATGAGATCATTGCAGAATCACTCCAATGAGCCAATATACTTCACTGGTATCCACAGAAGAATTCCAAATGCAGAGTGAATTCCAAATGCAGAGACTTGAAGTCTGTGAGCTGTTTAAAGAGAAAAAAGGACAAATACTGCACTGAATGCTTATTAAGTAATGTAATTTACAGCCACAGATGTGGGGTTAAAAGAATTTGTTTAGCTTTGCCTTGGGAGGGATCAAGCTCAAGCACAGCAACTAACCCAAGAGACTGGGTTTGTGGGCATTGAACCCTGGACCTATTTATGTCTAAAGTATTTCTGAGGGTCTGTATTTCTAGTTGCAGCTGAATATGTTTGCTCCCCTCACAGAGGTTGTTTTGAACTGCTCTGAGACACTTGTAGATACCTAAGGTGTTCTGGTCATCCCTAGGCAATATATCAGAAGCTCACACTGAAAAGCACAATAAAGGTTAGATCTTTCTGATGCGGAGGCCCTTGGTTTTAAATTAATAGTAATATAAGACTTTAATGCATTAAATTCCAAGGGGGGCTGTATTAATTTGCAACTGGCCATTGTTTGCACTTTAGCATCACTTTCAGCTGCATAAAAGTGGGGGTATTAAAATTGATTTAATTAATTTATCATAAGTTTCCTAAGTGTTCCATTGTAGATAAACCCTACCTCAGACAGAGATAGTTCATTGTGGTTTTGATGCATCATCAAGCTGTTCTGATCACGTTATGTGTGCAGAGGAGATCCACTTTCTGTAGAAGACATTTTCAAGTCAGCTCATAACCATTAAATAATTTCCATGCAGGACACAGGAGTCCTGGTGCTTTGGAAGGCAAATGATACTTAGAATATTTGTTATTCTCCGGGTGCTTGGAAGAGCTATTATTTACATGGAAAAAACTTCCTTCTCAGACTCTAACATAGCATGAAAACATATGTTTTAACATATGTTTTAAATATATATTGTGAATGAGATAGGGAAATAGTGATAGTGAAAGGACTAGAGCACAAGTCTGACGAGGAGTGGCTGAGGGAGTTGGGGTGGTCAGTGTGGAATAAAGGAGGCTCAGGGGACACTTCTCGCTCTCTGCAACTCCCTAACAGGGGGATGGACCCGGGTGGGGATCAGGCTCTTCTCCCAGGTAACAAGGGACAGGACAAGAGGAAATGGCCTCAAGTTGTGTCAGGGAAGGTATAGGTTGGATATTGGGAAAATTTCTTCACGGAAATGGTTGTCCAGCCCTGGAACAATCTATCTAGGGCAGTGGTATAGTCCCCATCCCTGGAGGGATTTAACAGAGGTGTGGATGTGACACTTGGAGACATGAATTAGTGGTGGGCTGGGTAGTGCTGGGGGAATGATTGGGCTCAATAGTCTCAAAGGGCTTTAGAACCTAAACAATTCTATAATCTATGAAACTAAATATATTTTAAATTAAGGAGAACAGCAGCCCTGTCTCAGAACTAAGTGGATCCAAAGTGAAACCTTTACAAACCAGCTTTATTCCTATACTGACTAGGTTGTACAAGAAGTAGATGCTAATTTTGGTAGTTTCTTTAGGTACTGCGTGTCTTTTTGCCATGTGGACTTTAGTAGTTGACACCTGGACTCTTCCCTTGTCAGTCTTCACAGTACAACTACAAAATATGGAGCAACAACCTTTAACCCAAACCTATTTTCTGGGAAAACACTCATTGCTTTAAGCCATATTGCTTTAAAACTACGTGTATATTGTTTCTTTGAAGACAGCAACATACTAAAACATGGACTGGGGGAAAGGGTGGTGTTTGTTTAGCTGGTTTTTCTGGGTATCTTGAGAAATGTGTTGCAGACTGAAATCATCCCACCATGATAGACTGATCTCAAATCCACCAAAGTCAATGTACTGAGGTACATTTAAGCACCTCTGGGGTTTTAGTCAAGCTGATAGTGAAGGTTTGCAAAAAAAAAACTCACCAAGTCATGCTGGTATGGAATGAAATTCAGCAAATGGTCAAGACACTGTGATGCAAATCAGTTCTGTGGAACACCACAGAGGCAGTTGTGACTATTCCAGACTTATTAACCGCACTGTGAGGGTGGTGAGGCCCTGGCACAGGCTGCCACAGAAACTATAGCTGCCCCATCCCTGGAAGAGTTCAAGGCCAGTTTGGATGGAACAACATACTCTAGTGGAAGGTATCCTATGGTAGGGGGTTGAACAAGATGAACTTTAAGGTCCTTTCCAACCCAAACCGTTCAGCATCCTCTCTTCCTTTACGAAGCACCTTCATTAGTCATGGTTTTGTACAGCATCATCCCTTCTTGAGCACATTAGACTTGGGGGCTTGGTTTTATATCTGATAACTATAATTTTCCCGTCTATTGCAACAGCAATCCAAAGGGCAAACCAGCACCTTGCCAAGGCTAGATTAAGCAGGATGCCAGCACTCCCACACTCAAAGCTCACTCACAAAAGCCAAAGTCTTCTGTGTTTGCTGCAGATGTGTACCTGAGTAAGCACGCTGTGGGCTCATGGCTTTCACCCTAAAGGCCATTTCCAGGAGCCCTTTAAAACAACCGCATCCCAAACTATCTTGACAGGATTCTGCCTTGCTTGTGATACCTGGGAAGATCCCAGCATGACTTTCCATGGCAGCAATTCTATTTTACCACACTCAAAACACAAATGGAGAAGTTTTACTGACGTTCTTTGAACTTGCTAAATTTCTTTCCTAGTGAAAGCTTTTCTTTATGGCCACAGTGATGAGGTAATAACACCTGCCTGAAGGCAGTTTTTACAACCCCCTGCCACTTAACACACCCCCCAGCCCTTTTGGATAATAAGCTTTTGTTTGGATGTTTTAACAAGCTAATTCAAACATCTTCTAAACTAATTGGCAACCCCCTTGCAGGAGTAAACATGCTGAAATATCTTTTCCAAAGAAAAAAAATCAGGTTCACATACTCAGGTTACACTGTAGCTGTTGGGTGAGATTCGTGTCCAAAACCGAGTGCAATATTCCTCAAGTTTGCCAGTACCTTAGATCTATGCATCCACCATTCCCACAAAAAAGGCAAATAACAATAGGTTTTAAAGGCAGCAGAAAAACCAGATTTGCTCTTAAAGAAAAATTTTCTAGGTCTGCTGGGTTTTGCTGGCTCTAAGAAGTCATAGAATCACAGAACGGCTTAGGTTGGGAGGGACCTTAAAGCTCATCTCATTCCAAACCCCTGCGGTGAGCAGGAACACCTTCCACTAGACCAGATTGCTTTAAGCCCCATCCAACCTGTCCTTGATTTATTTAACCCCACAGACAATGAAATAAAAGGCAGAGCAGAATAAAAAATAAAAGAGGCTTAAGAAGCTTGAGATGAGGAATAGTATTTTCCAAGATATTTTCAGAAGGGTTATAGGGGAAGGCCATACAAGTACTCACTGCTTTAGGATTACACCAGATATAAGTGTTACTGGTCTTGGTTTGTGTCTCACAGTGTTGATCATTGTGGGTTAGTGTTGTAGGGGCTGATACAAGTGGGCTACCTCTGAAACTCCCTGTTCTAGCAGATGTGCCTTTTCTACTGGTGGTCATGCTTCTTGGGCATGATGACAATACACATCTTCTATTTTGGGGAGATTTTTTTAATTAGAGGAGTTGGAAAACAAATTTTTAAAAATTGTTATAGGCTCTTACATTGAGCTGAAGTGTTAGCCTCCAAAAGTGGGAGAGCATGGCACAAAAATAGCTCAAATGTTCTTCTCTCTTGGGATCATTACTCTTTAATGGAAATTTTCAGTGTTCAAACTTCAGAGGGAGACAAGTGATTGTTCTGGAGAAGGAACTGACAACAGGCAACTTCGATTCTCAGAAAGTAATTCCTCAGGTCATCCACTAAAGTATCTTTTATGGCAGAGAAATTAAACCAAGCAGAGCTTTCTGCTTGCTCACAAGACTCCGAATCTGCACAGGACCATCTCCATCATCACCACATTTTAGTGCATGGGATTCACCACACCCATCCACCTCAAAGTGGTTGTTACCTCAGGGGACCACATCAAAAGCCCATGTAAATCAACAGGAAGATGCTTTCTGATTTCAATGGGTAGATCAAGGCCAAAGGCTAGTGCTTCACAACTGAATAAGCACTGGGACTGCAGGCTGCTGCATGGACTATCCTCCAAACAAGACGCAAAATTCCTAAGCTCCTGTGTAAGTACGGTCATGAAATATCTCCTGACACATTACAAGAAGACCCTGAAGGAAACCTAGTTCTGAATTCTGCTTGAAATAAAGTCCCTCCCTTTACTGCACCTGCATTTTCATCTTGCAGAGATAGCAATGTGATTTTATCACTTAATCTGATGTGTCATGGTTATGCTTTCCACTCCAGAAGTGATTGCATTTCCTCTATGGGAATAGTAAATCCTTCTGTGAAATATTTATAGAGACCTTTAAGGGCCTTTGAATGGAAAGTTTCTGCAGGATGATCCACTGATGAAAGCTAAACATACATAAGGAGAGAAAAAATCAGTATACCCATTGAATGGGAGCCTACTGGCTGTGAAGCCTCTGCAGGATAGCATTTGTACCAAAACTTTGTACTTTCATTGGCTATAAGCATCTCCAGGACAATATAATGCCATTGTACCAAACCATCAAGACTTTCTTGATCTTTGATACTTATTAGGTGTCATCTGTAGGTCATAACATTCTGACTGACTCTTCACTGATGAAACCCATACATCCATTTAGAAAGAATTTGGGACATCCAGACCTTTGGACGTGACAAGAAAGAAGAATGGATGGGTACTATGGTTGCTGATGCTGTACAGCCTATTTGCATAAAGGTATAGAATCATAGAATCATTTTGTTTGGAAAAGACCTCTCAGATCATCAAGCCAAACCGTTCCCAAGATTTCATGCAATGGGAGTATGAGATTTTGGCACAGAGGCTAATATTGGCTCAGTCAAATGTGGCAGGAGAGACCTCCTGCACTGTGTCACCTGATCAAAGCACAGCAGAATGCACAGAGCAAAGTCAAAAACTTTGGGGGAAAAAACTCCCAATATATGATTAGCTAGAAGTGTGGATCAGATCTAAGACGAACCAGGGAACCGGTAAATAATCAGACCATGGATGGAGTTCGAATTCCCACCAGGCTTCTCTTACAGCCTTTTACAACCTATTAAAACATCTTCACCCCCCAAGACCCCCAGCTGAGAGAAGAAAAGATAACTACAAAGCAGAAGAGAAAAACCCCTGCATAAGCACCTTTTTCTCCTGCCCTTTCAGCTGCCTAACGTGGTCCCTTGAATTCCTGGCAGAAGCAGGCAAGAAAATGGTTTTTTTGTGATAGTATGGATTTTTCTTTAAATGGAAGAACTTCATTTATGTTAGCTGTTGCCAAGTAGAACCATTTTCCAGGGGAACATTTTACAGCATGAAGCTTCGAGAATTTGCACTGTAGAAAATCATTTGTTATTCCATGTGGTACTGCTGCTTGGGCTAAATTGACAAAATATTTATCCAGGGGGTAATGCATCCATTTCTGCTCTCTGCCTCCTCCTCAAAAAAGGCTGTTCCAATCTGGGTGAGGGATTTCTCAGCATTGCTACTTGGCGTTTCCCCATAGTGCTTGGGGGTTTTGTTTCATTATCATGGAGTTACTAACAGGCACCTCATGAGGGCAGCCTTTCCTTTCTGTGTCTTTTTTTCCATCTCTCTCAATAGACCCCGCTCTGCTTCCACACTGAATAAAAAAAAAGATGTGTACACACTACAAATGGCATTATTCTGCTTCTTTGAGAAAGCTGGAGACATCCCACCTTTATAGCTGGTGCTATAGAAAATATTGCTGCCCCGCTCCATAGAGAGGGTTAAAACAGGTGAGCAAACCCACAGAATTATAAATGTTGGAAAAGCCGCATAAGATCATTGAGTCCAACCATTCCCTCAGCACTACAAGCCCACCACTAACTCATGTCCCCAAGTGCCACATCCACACATCTGTTAAATCCCTCCAGGGATGGAGATTCTCCCACTGCCCTGGGCAGCCTTTTCCAATGCCTGACTGCCCTTTCAGTGAAGAAATTTTCCCTGATATACCATGTAAACCTTCCATGGCACAACTTCAGTCCATTTTCTCTTATTCTGTCCCTTGTTCCCTGGGAGCAGAGCCTGACCCCCACCTGGCTCCATCCTCCTGTCAGGGAGTTGTGGAGCGTGAGAAGGTCCTCCCTGAGCCTCCTTTTCTCCACACTGAGCCCTTCTTCCCACCCCCAGCTCCCTCAGCCACTTCTGGTTCTCCAGCCCCTTCCCCAGCTCTACTTTGTTCTGTGGACATACTCAAGCCTCTCAATGTCTTTCTTGTCGGGAAGGGCTCAAAACCGAACCCAAGATTCATGTAACATGCTCAGGATGCCCTATGGTTGGTAGTCAAGGAAGGGATAAATTGTTGCAGGTAGCCTGCATTCAACTGCCATGCCTTTTCCATAAACTGAATTATGTACCCTTTTGTTCCATTTGCCAGAGGGAGAGCTCTGATGAGGCAAAGAGGACAAAATAGGACAGAAACTATATAAATGCATGAGGAAAAGGTGGTGAAAGTGGAAAGTCCCCTCTTCCAGCTCATAATGAAGGGCAAATTTATCAGGACTCTTGCAGGCATAATGAGGAATGTTAGGAGGACAGGGGGATCTTAACCTAACCCTAAACAAAAAGCAAGCTAAACAAAAGCAGAGGAAGGGGAGGTTGCTGAGCTGAAGGCAAGACAGGTCCACAAGAAAGCAAAGACACCCATTTCTCAAAAGAGATTGCAAGAACAGCTTTATCAGGGCTGTTCTGTCATGGACAGGAGCCTCTCTCAGAACATGGCCAAGGGAAGTCACCTAGATAAGTTGGCAAGAGCATAGCAATTCCATCCTGGCACTATCCCAGCAACATGCAGCGTAGTCATAGAACCATAGAATCACAGAACTGTCATGGTTGGAAAAGTCCTCTAAGATCATTGAGTCCAGCATTAATCTGGCACTGCCAAGGCCACCACTAACCCATGTCCCCAAGAGTCACATCCACAAACTTTTAGTTCACTTCCAGAGATTGTGGTTCTACTAGCCTGTTCTAATGCTTGTCACCATGAAGTCAGAGGTGATAATTTTAACTCCTATTAATGCTTAAGTTCATAGAATCACAGAATGGTTTTGATTGGAAGGGACATTAAAGGTCATCCAGTTCCAATTCTCTGCCATGGCAAAGACACCTTCCTCTAGACCAGGTTGCTACAAGCCCTGTCCAACCTGGCCTTGAACACTTCCAGGGATGGGGCAGCCACAGCTTCTCTGGGCAACCTGTGTCAGTGTTTCCCAGGGAAGAATTCCTTCCTAACATCCCTTCTTAACCCTGTCCTTCTGTCAGTGTGAAGTCATTCCCCCTTGTCCTGTCCCTCCACACCTTTGTTGAAAGTCCTTCTCCAGCTCTCTTGGAGCCCTTTTAGGCACGGGAAGGGGCTCTAAGGTCTCCCTGGAGCCTTCTCTTTTCCAGGCTGAACACCCTCAGCTCTCCCAGCCTGTCTCTGGAGGGAGGAGCTCCAGCCCCTCTGGACTTACCAGGTCAGTGTCCTTGTGGGGACTCCAGAGCTGAAGGCAGCAGTGCAGGTGGGGCCTCACAAGCAAAGGGGCCAGATCACCTCCCTTGAGCCGCTGCCCACACTGTAGGAGCAGCCCAGAATGCATTTGGCCTTCTGCACACTATTGTATGAGACATCCTGGGCTGGTATCTTGAGATCAGACAAAAATTCCCCTTTCACAGACTGATGATAGATAGTAAAAGAAAAATGTTCACTGTCAATCTCATGTTAGTCTTTAATTAATAGTACTTCCAGCACAGCCAAGTATTGGGCAGAGCTGCTCCAACCTTGCAGTATGGAAAATTACAGAATATTTGTTAGCATATCCCTTTTTGCTAGAATGAAGCCTTATTTGAAATAACTCTTTCCCCTCCTCTGTGTTAGGGGGAGTTACAGTCTGCAGCTATACTTTGATATAAAACTTAATTATTAAAAATATTGCTTGGAAAAAAGCTCTGCAAGAACTGACCTACTCCAGTTCATGGAATCCTCAAAGGTGGACTCCAGTGACTTGTCATAAGTAGTTATAAGTGGTTTGGGCAGAGCTTTTCTTGGTATGCATTTCCAGAGAAGTCACAGGAAACCCAACCTTAGTGTCAGCTAGCAGAAAAGAGATACAAATCAATCCTACTAGGGGTGATGAAAAGGGGAAGCAAGCAACACACCAGGTTTATCTTCCTGAGCAGGAGACTTGAAAATTCTATTGGCCAAGCCTGAAAAGGCCAAAGAATAAGTTTGGCTTTCACCTTGGAGAACAGCACTGTCATGCTGTGAAAGTCAGCCAGCACTGCTGGATCACTGCCATGGCTCACAGGCCAGCCCCAGCCCAAAGACCTCCCTTAGTTAAACCCTCCCTTGCGACTAAAAGGCCCCACATGAACTTTTCAGCACTGTGGACTATTTCTGGACCTCCCATAGTAGGTCTGGGGGCTCTGACAAGAATAATCACAGAGTGGTTTGTGTTGGAGGTGACCTTAAAATTCATCTTGTTCCAAGTCCCCTGCCATGGGCAGGGACACCTCCCACTGAACCAGGTTGCTGGCCTGGAACACTTCCAGGGATGAGGCAGCAAGACCTGCTTTGGGCAGCTTGTGCCAGGGCCTTGCCACCCTCACAAGGAAGAATTTCTTCCCAATATCCAATGCAAATCTCTCCCCTACTAGGTTTATTGCTTATTTATATAGGTTATTATTTGCCCCTTGTCCTATCACTAAACGCTCTGTATAGAAAGTCACTCTTTTTTATAAAGCCTCCCTTTTAAGTACTGAAAGGGGCTTCCAGCCTCTTCACCTGAGGACCAGGGATGCAATCCAGCGTCTTCTGTTCTAGGCAGCAACACAACCCAAAGTAATTTGCTATAAGGAGCAATAAGGCATGAGCTTTCTGTATCTGCTCAGTAAAGGAAGTCAACAGATGGAGGCTGCCTCAGTTCCTTGTACACTCACAGGCAAAACCCCAACCTTAAACCACAAAGATTTGCTTAAACTATGCCGGCTGTCCCATGCAGGGAGAATGCAGATGGCAGAACAGAATCATTACGGTTGGAAAAGACCTCTAAGATACCTAACTCTAAGATAACCTAACTCCACCAGGTCCACCACTACACACTTCCAGAGATAGTGATTTTGGTGTGAGTCTGCTTTTGGAGAGACAAATAATTTTTTCCCCCCACAGAAAAAAAAGGCACAAGTGCAATCACACGAACAACTGCTGTAATACCAGCCACACACCCTGCAACACCAAAGGGACCAAAGCAGCCCATTATTTTTGCCCAAGTTTATTTCTAGAAATTTATACAAAAATTGATACTCTGTAATACAATAATCTATCAAATATGACAGATGAACATTTGTCTTTAGAGGCAAGATTCCAGGAATGTGAAGTACCATCCTCTTGCATGGAAGAAAGGCACATTTTAGAGCTCAAGATACACTCAACTGAATGGTTGAAAAGGCAGGTCAGACATGCAAGTAGTGCAATGTTTCAGGTTTATACATAAACAAATTGTACTCTGAAGAAATCTCACTATAAGCAGTGTTAACATCCACGTAAACATTTTATAAACACTTTTAAAAGTAGCTCACTTTAGATCCTATGTGTGCAAAGGCTACTTCTTTACATTCACTGGATGGAATAATTAAAAGCCTACTTTGGCCAGAAGTTACTCCTAATTTTTCCCAATACTTCCGGGATCCAAAACACTTGCATCGAGAGTCCCACTGCATTTCCCCCCTATGGGCTACTCTAAGGGTCTGCAACACCAGGGCCACATGATTGCACCATCCCACTGCTCCTACAACTTATCCTTGGAATTTTGTGGCTGTGAAGAAGTCCCGTTTTTTAGCTATAAGCCTCTGTGCACATAGCACCTGGGACATACCTGCTTCTAAACTGACATTCCAAGTACAGTGGTGAAGTTACAGCCACCAAATCATCCACTACATTATGGATCAAGGTTCACCTGACTCTTCCCACTTGGTTTCCTGCACCATCCATCATAGATGCCACATCAGGGGGGTTGGCAGCCCAACTGTACTTCCAGAAAGGGCTTTTCCAAAGCAGAAATACACTTGTGCTGTGTAAGCGTATCTCATCAGGGCTCTTGTGCAGTAAAACTGCCATGCTGCTTACATTAACCTGCTGCTTTTTAGGTTGAAAACCAGATAGGATCCTACTCTCCCAAAATAGCTTGTGCTAGTGGATACAGTAGCTGTAGGAATGTTTCTAATCCATTGCTGGTGATCCAACAGCACTATATAGCAGATTACAAAGGCAATAATTTACCCTGTCCAAATCCTCACGGCAATGGAAAGTTGTGCTTTTTTTATAAAAGGATGTTTGTAATAGGATTTCTCTAAAGCAAAGCCTTTCTTTATTAATTTTAGAAGTGGTCTAGCAATACTTTAAACATTTGCTTTGAAGGATACATACACCCACACATGCTTTCAAGTACACAACAACAACTTGGACTCCTGGAAAAGATGTGTTGGTTCTGAGAGAAGGAAGTGCTGCTGAACCAGTGCCTTCAGTTGACTTCCAAGACCTCTGTCTCTGGCAGGCCAAATTTGCTCTTGTATTTGTCAAACAGTTTGATCAGGGAATCCACATATATGCTATGGTAGAAGTCCACTTCCTTCTGGGATGGATTATCGATTTTGGGGATGGTAATGGGCTCTCCAACTGATAAAAAAAAGGGACAAACCCACGTTAGCTTAAAAGCTCCTACAACCTGGATATTTGTCCTCTATGGACACAGCTATGGTAGTTCAGCACATCCATTGTGGCACAGCACAGTTAGCCAGATTCCTCCCAGCTTTACTGGGCTCTGAAGCACACCTATCGCACCACAAGGATCCACATCACATCTGCAGCAATACCAGATTTGCTTTAGCTGCACAAATGCCTCTACTGTTCAAGGTGGCTGGGAAATCCTCCTGTTTACAGCAGGGTGATAAATCCCTCCTTGACTAAAAGGGGGCAAGAGTCAGTTCTTATGTATTCCCCTATGCACATCACAAAAGCAAAGCTGCTTTTTTTCCCGCCCTCCCTCCCTCAAAGCCTTGCTGCTTTGGGTTGGAAGACTCAAACGCAAGTTTTAGGGTTGGCTTTAAGATTCAACTGTCAGACAGCACCCCACTGGCCAGTTCTAGGAGCATGGAGGGTGAGGTTGCTTCTGACTTTAGTTATCAAAGGCCAGAGAAAAGTAGACCTACAGCCTTTCCCCCCCAGAAAAGAGCTTTCTTGCAAAACTGGCCTGGAAGTAGAACATGACTGAAGGTTTGTAGCCTCTGGAAACTCTTTTAGCTCATTCTCAGTTTTGTTGGAAGGTTTTATATAGAAGGGAAAGCCACTTTACAGTCAAGACTCCAAGATCAAACTACAGCAAGTGTACAACACAGACTCAAGTATTCTGCTACCTAGAGAGGCACACAGCATGTTTATACCAAAACCTTACCAACAGTAGTGATGGGTTTGGAGTAAGGTAACAATCCCCAGGTGTTGGAGGAGAAGAGGCCACGGCCATGAAAGATGCATGGAGCAAAGCCAACGTGCTTCTGGAACTTCTTCTGAACCCATCTGCCCCAGGAACCCTCTTCAAAGATCACCTGCTTGTACACTTCATTCTCCCCAAAGGAGTAGACGGGAACCAAGTCCGCTCTAGAAAGATAGAAAGATGTCAGGACCCCACTCCCCTGGACTGTGGTTCATATGACAGCCCCACACTCACTGCTGTGTGTTGTGCCAGGCTGCACAGTTGCTGATACTGTTTGCCTGAACATTTTTTGCAGCATGAGGTACTGACATAAGCCGGCCAAACTTGACATGACATAACAGATATACTTTGAAGGCATGCAAGAGAATTGTACTGACAATGGGCCTGTGGAACACTCTGCAGTCAGGCATTGGACATGCTTCCATATATACTCAACTCCTATTTTTGATGGACATCTTTCAGATACATGGGGATCAGGGGAACTGTGCAGGTCATCACCCCATGCAGGTTACTGACACCTGCCTCTCCTTGCCATGGAAGCCTCCGGCTGTCCCAGGGATCCCCCTACCCCTGTACCTTGCTCAGGGGCAGAAGCCAGAGGACACTCATGTCTGATGCTCCGCACAAATATCCACACAATACAGCAAAACTGCAGAAGGGAGAATCCCTCCAAGGTATCAGCTGCTTCAGGGAACAGAATCACAGAATGGTTTGGGCTGAAGGAGACCTTTAAAGGTCATCTGGTCCCATTCCCTGCACTGAGCAGGGACATCTTCCCCTAGACAAGCTGTTCAAATAAAAGCACCTTCTGCATGGTAGCAGTGCTGTTCCAGCATTGAGGTTGCCCCTTACCCATGCCGTAGAGCCAGTTTCACAAATCCTTTCCGGTTCTTCAGTGTCACAGAGTTCTTCCCTGGGGTGCAGTTCAGGGACTCTGCTGCCCCTCCAACCACAATGATAATGGCATTGCCACTGCCATTCTTGGACAAGATGTAGTCTATGCTGTCACGGTTCACGGGACATATACCTGGATCAAGGAGACAGACAAGGGTCATGCTACGAGATTGGCTGGTGACTTCAGGATCTTCTCATACTTGGGGCACAAAGTTTATGCCTTGACTGCAAGTTGAGTTGTCCAACCTCCCTGTGGTCAGAGAGGGTGGTATTAGCAGACAACCTGTTCCTCAACTTTATAAACAAGCAGACCTGGCAGCACTAGGCTTGGTCATAAACTCCACAAACATCAGCTCTCAAAAATTTCCCTTTCTATCAAAAGATTTCAGGAAGGATTTTCTGTACCTAGTGATATCAAAGGCATTGGTGTAAGACATCCTCCCTCCATGTAAACTTTACAGCAAGATTTGGTTTACCTTTTGTAAGGAAGAAAGCACTTGTATTATTTTGATGGCTGAGAGTCCAATTTTGACCAATTCCTCAGCAAAATTTGTTAGTGGAATAGGTTTGGGAGAATGCCTTAGTGACACAAAAAGAAAAAATGGACAAACCTTTAAGACAGATTTGAAATAACATGAAACTCTTACAATCCTTTGCTGTCTTGGGAAGGAAAGGATGTATGGGACAGAATGCTTAGGTAAGTCCATACTCTGAGAGAAGTATCTGGGAAGGTGTTTCCCTCTATCCCACACTGGAAAGGGCAGGACTCCCTTCAGCTTTACTGAGCAATCTCTGCCCTAAAGCGCCAGTCCCCACTCCAGAGAAATGAAAACCCAAAGACAGCACCTTTAATTTCCTCTGTATTGCTCTAAAAATGTGAAGAAATTTGATTGTCTGCTCTTTAAACTTTTGCTTTTATCCTACAATTGGTGTCCAAACTTGCTCCTGCCTCATATTTTTGGCCAGGGTAAGCCAAGGAGAAGTGGGATGCCATCATTTACATTCCCATGACACAACACATCTGACCTGAATACTTTAGATCATTGCCCTATCACACTATTTAATCTTACAAGCTGATTTTGCACATCTCATGGTATTCATTACTTGAGTCAAGAACTAAATGATGAACAGGCCCTGGGGACTTAGACAGGACAAGTCTGCCAGCCTTGATGTCTATCTAGGCATCAGGGTCATCACCTATCCCAGTTTCAGATAAGAACAGAGCAGACCACACTTGAGACAGATCAGCTGGATTTGAGGACGAAGAATTAGTGTCTTTCAGCACAGCTACAGCTCCAGCTTTCATCCTTCTCTCGTTCTCCACACCAAGGCTCATGCTGGCTACACAGGCCTGGAAAACAGATTTATGTTCAGCCCTTTTCACACTTGTTAGCAGGAGAAGATTACTG
This sequence comes from Dasyornis broadbenti, assembly GCA_013397935.1. Lineage (NCBI taxonomy): Eukaryota > Metazoa > Chordata > Aves > Passeriformes > Dasyornithidae > Dasyornis > Dasyornis broadbenti. Next base: position 275,416 of record VZRN01004071.1, on the reverse strand, counting down.
CTGCTCACAGGATCAAACCCTTTCTCCAGAAAGTGCAGTGAGACATGGAAAAACTGGCAATAGGTAAATTCTGCTCTTCAGCATATTCACACAGAGTATATGGCTTTCTGGTCACCTCCTTGTGCCCCTGCTATAGGATCCCTGCTATACCTTAGCCTCTAGTAGGCTGTAAAATTAAGAATTCTTACTAGTTGTAAACCAACTATGTGTATTGGCATAGTGTTAGGATTTGTTATAATTTCACCTGAAGTGGTTCAGCCATAGAAAAAGGGATTGAGGAAATTTTAAGCACTTTCCAAGTGGTGTTAAGGCCTTTGTATCATCACCCTTAAGTTCCAGTGTGTGGCTAGTTCTATGGCTTTCAGAAGGTTAACTTCATCACACCTGTAGTATTGCTTAGATTCTAGGAACAGAGGAAGCACAATTTTCCTCTGGATTAAGCACAATGCTCAGGGATTTAGCCAAGCCAGCAATGATGTTGCTAATGTCTACTTCCACTTTCCTCCTAAACAGAAGAAAGCAGCTGTGGCTGGCCAAAAGATCTGTCTGTCAGTCATACTGAGCAGATCGAAGATGGGTTTTTAAAATATAGAAAGGCTGTATGGAAACTTAAGCAACACAACTAAATTTTGCAGATGTGACAAACTAGGAAGCAGATCCCTGCTTCTCATGCTCTGCTGTCCTGTGGAATTCCCAAATTATGGACTTCACACAGCAACTAACATCAGTGCAGGAAGATGAAAACCAGCTTGAGATATTTTCCTTTCTAGACAGGGCCAGACACTTTTTCTGCACCAGATCCGATTATTTTTTCTCTCCCTTACTTAATTAAGGCAGTAATCTCAGAAAAAGTCAATAGTCAAAACTAACAAGTCAGAGCCAGGTACAGCTACTCCTATCCTCTTCCCAGCCATGGTACTTAAGATACCAGTTTTGAAGTCATTTATTGATGAATCAGTTCCAGAAACAGCAAACAGGTTACTGGATTGTTCAATTTATGGTCTTTAAGTGTTACTCGCTAACCTCCATCTAATAGACAGGCATCCTCACTCTGAAAAGGAAGCTGAGGCCATGCAAGAACACTTTCTGAGATTTTAAACACTACTTCTTCTGTCTAGTCATAACTTACAAGCCCTCCAGCATTAAAACCCTGGACCCCACTAAAACAGACATATTAATGTAATTCAGCACACTTACATCACTGCCTAAAATCCATGTGATCCATCTATAGGAATACATTTAGGGAAGTGGCTCTCTGAACAGCTGGAACCATGCAATACCCCAGACTCTTTACCCCTGGCAGGCACCCAGCAGTGCGGTTGGGTGGACAAGGCATCCACCACCACCACAAACCACAGATGTGTGGCAAGTCATGTGGCAGTGAGCCCAGGAGCTGAGCTGGCCATGGGTACTCAGTATTTTAAGTCAGTGCAACTTCTTCCAGTACCTTCTACTAATAACTAGGACAACTTGGTTCCATGTCTCCACCTTCCACAACTACAGATGTCAGATATATTTACTATGCCTTTGGACAAGAGTATCCTAGAATTAAGGATGAACACAGAAGAGCAGCAGTCCCTGCAGCTCAATCAGTCATATTCACAGTATCATAGAATGGTTTGGGTTGGAAGGGACCTTAAAGACCATGCAGTTCTAACCCCCTGCCATGGGGAGGCACACCTTCCAGTAGACAGGATTTCTCACATTTATTCACAGATTCCTCTTGACAACTATATGAAAGCAATGTTTGGGTGATGCTACCAGCAGGAGATGACTACTTGAGCTTCCAACACAGCTTCTCACTTGAAAGAGGTTAAGACAGCTCAGAGCCAAGGGCATGAGCAGAAATGGCACAGTGTTCTTGCGCTTACCACCAGACATTAAGTAGTCCCTCAATATGGGCATCCTGAAGTTCCCAGCCAGGGTAGCAAGGTACGGCCGGATCCCAGGGAATTTCTGGCTGACACCCGTGGCCTCTGTGCTGAAGTTGCAAAAGGCACCCAAGCCCATGATGCCATGTGGATGGTACCCAAAAATGTAATTCCTGGTGGTCAGCAGATTGTGGGTTTTAACCAGCTAGGAAAGGAAAAAAAGAGCTCAATTGAAAATGCATATTTTCATGTAGCAAATAAAAATGGGCACAGCAAAAAAATTCATATCCCCAGGTTTTATTTCTCTTCCCACCAGAGAGAACATCCTAAGAGCTCATGTATGGGCTCTCCTGGATTTCAGAGGCTCTGGTAGGAGCAGCCATTTAGACTTCAGTTTCCCAAGCAGAGGGCACAGGATAAACAGGCTGATCTCAGACACAAGAAGCCTGCCAGCCAAGTAGGAATAGGGCCTGGGTTGCTGCAGCCTGGGCCTTTTGCTTCTTTGCTCCTTCCTAAGGAATTCTTACACACCTCTTGCCCAAACCAACCAAGTTCTTCAGTCCTGTAGCCACAGCTACGCCTCCTTCCAGGCCCTCTCTCAGCACATTAGTGGCTCACATCCCAGTATGTGGGGAAAAGAACATAAACATCACTGTCTCATAACAGAAGCAAGTTCACTTAATGTCTGAAAGAAAGAGCCAACCAGTGAATGTGCCTGTTGGCCACCTTCCAAGTGGGAAAATGTGCAGAAGGGTGGTAACCACTGGGAACTATCCCTCCTTTTAAGACATTCTACCCTGGTCTACATGCCAAAGGGCCAACAAGGCACCTCATGCCATCTCTGATTCCTGCAGGACATGCTCCAGGAGTTGTGATCATATTGTTTTCAGGCTGTGTGATATTCCTAACCATTTGCTTCTCCGTTTGTACAGCACAGACTCTCCACAGCAGTCTAGGCTAGCACAGAGCAACCCTGGTACAACTCCTGCCAGAGGGGTGGTTTTTTATGCTATAGGTAGCGGCAGCATCCCATGTGTCAGAGCATCTTCCCCAGCTAATACACAAGCAGTCTGAGGAAGCACACAGCACGAAACACAACAGGGCTACTGCATCATCCTACAAAAATAGATTAAATTTCATTTTTCTCTATATGTTAAAATAGTTTGTGTTGGAAGGAACCTTAAGGATCATTCCGTTCCAAACCTCCGCCATGGGCAGAGACACCTTCCTCTAGACCAGGCTGCTCCAAGCCCTGTCCAACCTAGCCTTCAACATTTCCAGGGATGGGCAGCCACAGCTTCTCCAGGCAACCTGTGCCAGGGCCTCACCACCCTCAGTCAATAATCTCTTCTCAATATCTAAACATCTCCTCTTTTCAGGCTGCAACAGTGCCACTTTTTGCCAACTGCAACACCCCAGCAGCTCTCAGACCTACAAGTTGCAGCTTTGGCATGAGGTGACAGACAAGTGTACCCCATCCCTCAAACTGCATATGCAAAGGCCACTCTGCATCAGCTCCCATAGGAAAAAAACTCCCAGATTTCCAAGATGTCACACCAGCATTACCCACCCCACTGCCTTGAACAAGAAGTATTTTGGCACTACGCAAGTCCGTTCTGTTTGATCATGCTACAGGGAGCTCAAGTGCCATTGCGACACACTAAAGCAGCATGCCCAGAAACTTGATTCCCTCCTCCCCATTCCCAGCCTTGTCCCTAGATGAAGCTACAGCTCCTGTGCTGTTTAAAATAGCAGCTGTGATACAGGCATGATGCAGCAGCAGGTTCAGCAAGCTGAAAGGCCCTCTTCACAATTTCCTCTGGCTTTGAGGTCACATAGAGCTCCAGGAAGAGAGCACAGAGGCTTGCGGTTGCAACAGCTCTGTAGAGCCCTACTGCCCATATCACACCAAGTCATCCTTTCATCCCCTTTCCCTTCCTTCCCAATTAGCAGACAGCTTTGCTTTCACTCCCCAGGGTAGAAGGGCTGTCCCTTTGATCAGTTACAACAAACAGGGATCACAGGCTACAGACCAAAAACCACCCTTCAGGAAAAACAAAGAAAAAAGTAGTGGTATGGTAAACAACCCCTCCATCTATCAGCTCTTGTTCAGCTGTAGAGAGATTTCCAGAACAGGCTGCCCAGGGCAATGGTGGACTCCCCCTCCCTGGAGGGAGTTAAAAGCTGTGTGGACGTGGCACCTGAGCATGTGGGTTAGTGGTGGCCTTGGCACTTCTGGCAGAACAGTTGGACTTTATGATCTTAGGGGACTTTTCCCACCTAAACAATATTCTGACTTGATGACTCCAGGCCTGGTAGATACAGGCACACGTGGCTTGGCTGGACAAGCAGCAGACACTCACTCCTCCTTAAAGCTCCTGTCAGAGCAAGGTGGTGATTTCCAAGCCTCATCTCTCACCTGCACTAAGCACAGCTCCTGTATAAGAAAGACAGCTGAAAAAGGGTTTGTCCTTCTCATTCTGGAACATGAGGCATCTGTGTGCTGAGCTTGGCAGAACCACACATACGGAAGACACGCTATTCTCCTGCTCCAGCCCCTCCACCACATGCAAGGACACCCAGATCCCAGTGGAGCCCATTGGTTGGATACCTCATAGGGGCCCCAGCCAAACTGCAGCCTTTTAAGTGTGGTTGTTTTCCAAGAGCTCCTGTTATGAAGCCATAGGGCTGGCAATACCCACAGCAATCAATCACCCACACCACTGCAGGAGCTGGGCAAGGAGTATGCAGGGATCCAGCTCACCAACAGCAAGGGAGAAGGGCTGAGATTTAGCCTGGTATTCATACACATGTGCTTTTACCCTGTTTGTCCCATGCAGGCTGCCACTGCCCTCCACACCTGTCCCACAACACATGGGCTCACAGAAGGTAAACATGGGAGGGTGCAGGTGAGGGTCAGTCTCTTCTCCCAGGTAAGAAGTGACAGGACAAGAGGACACAGGCTCAAGTAGCACCAGGAGAGGTTTAGGTTAGGTATTAGGGAAAAGATTCCAATGCCCTTTGAGAAAAAGTTGGACTCAGTCTTTGAGGTCTTTTCCAACCTTAGTGATTCTATGTGTTCTTCCACCCAAGTCAAGCAACCTAAGACCACCAGACATCAGACAGGGCTGGGCCCTTCTCTGCAAGTGGAGGTCTTGGATCCGCTAATGCACAAACTCAGCCCAGGGAGGGTTTGACCTGCCAACACCTTCATCTCTCCCTCTATTTGATCTAGAAGCAGGAATTTTTGAAGTACTGTAAATCACTTCTTTCTAGACTCAAGCAAGATTGAAGGCAGTAAAGTACACAGGACAGAGGGGTTTCAAACTACAATGCATTTAAAGGTCCCTTCCAACCCAAATCATTCTATGATTCCATGCCTGAAGCTCTCTTCAGGAGGCTGATGCCTCACTGCTGGTTCTTTGAACATCTCCCCTTGACAAGCAAATAGTGTTATCAGGCTGCCCCAAGGAATTGCTGTAGCTGTCACTGAGCAACACTACTGCAACTCTTGTTCTGAACCTCCAACTGGTTTTTCCTTTTGCCTTCAAGGTCTTCTCCAGTCCCACACAGCTCTTTGGAGTCTCGGTGCTCCCATGATGAGGCAGTCTCAGCACATCCCTGCTGCTTCCCAGCCGGACAATCAGCACCGGGAGTAAAGCTGAACCTTCACCCCATTGCACTAACACACCTGTTCTCAGCTGCTGTCAGAGATCAAACCTGTTTCTCTGGAAGTAAAGTCCATCCACCTGTCTAATAACAGATTTCTTTACACAGACCTAAGCCATCCTACAGAAGCAGTAAGCCAGTGCAATAGCATAAAAAAAAAACAAGTGTTAATATCTGAGTGCCAGATACAGGCAAAGAACCGTATAGTCAATTTTATTTGCAGGAACAGTGCCACATTCAGTAGGGGAGAAAGGGGACTGCAGAACCACTGCTGCTCAGCACCAGGAGCCAAAGAGCACAATAAAAATCAGTTGTTAGGGTGGGAGCTGAGCAGCACCGACTATGGAAACATGCAGAGAGCAGAAAAACAAAGCTCATCCTGCAGGATTCCAAGCAGCAGTCCCCACAAGCATGTAATCTTGCAAAACAACCCAACAACTGCAATAAGCTGCATCACTCCCAGCAGCATTATGGAAGAAATTATCTTACTTTCCCAGCAGTACAAGCAGGACCTGAAGATGGCCCCCAGGCTCCCAGTATTATGTATGTCACAGATTCATAGAATGGTTTGGGTTGGAAAGGACCTTAAAGCACAACTTGTGTTAACCCCCTGTCATGGGGGGGTCTCTTTCCCTAGACTAGGTTAGGATATAGCAATCAAACCCCTCTCTTTTCATTCTGTAAGTTATGTACAACGACTAAGGAGGAACTTTGCCAGGAAGCCAGCTAAGACACAGACAAGACAAATGCTTCCAAAAAAAAAAAAAAAACCACTTTTCACAGCAATTCCTGCTGTGGCCAGATGCCCACTCTCTCACTGCAGTGAGCAGGTTGTCTCCCTGCACACACCTTAAGTGCTCACAGCCTGACAAAGGTGAGCCAAATGGCAGCCCTGGCTACCTGGAGTCCTATTGCACATAGAGATGCTCACGTGCTCAGGTGGCAGCTTCTTTACTTAAGCAAGAGTTTTATATCATGGCATTCTCAGCATGACATCCTCAGATCAGCAGGATGTGCTCAGGAGGCTGCTGGGATCTGTCTGCTTCAGTCCAGCACCACACCCACACACCTGCAAGGCCTCAGGCTTCACCTATCACTTCAGTTCCAGGACTCAGCTCACTGGAACATTCCTCAGTCGTTTCATGCACTGCTTTAGCTTAAAGCACTATTTACAAGGCCAGCCATTAACCAGCAGACAAAGTTAAGCTTCCAGTGCCCTAAAATAGCTTATTACTGTCAGAGCAGCTGCATGAAGGCCCAGAAAATGTGGCTAGCCACTGCTCATGCAGAGTAACTGAGCCAGGTTTAGGCTGCTTTCCAAATCCACCTGGTATTACAAAACATGACCTCATATCTCCAGGTATAAATACAATAGTCCTGGTGTTTCAGGCTGGGAGTCACTGCTGACTCCAGTGAGACTAGCCTAATCAGCACAAACATCAGAGCAGAGCTACATCTCATGCAACTGCTCTAATAGAGCAAGCCAAATAGGAAGAAATTCTTCCCTGTGAGGATGGTGGGGCCCTGGCACAAGTTGCCCAAAGAAGCTGTGGCTGCCCCAACGCTGGGAGTGTTCAAAGCCAGGCTGGACAGGGCTTGAAGCAACCTGGTCTAGTGGAAGGTGTCCCTGCCCATGGCAGAGGAATGAGCTTTAACATCCCTTCCAACTGTACTGTGATTCTGTTAATTAAATCTGACCTGAGAGCCCGACAGAGGTGGTCCCTGTGCAGGAATGGATGCAGCTACCACAGTTCTATGCGCAGACTTTGCAAGACCTGAGTTCAGCATTACAAGTCCCACCAGTGGGACTGTCACTGGTGTAATCTATCCTTGCAGTGCTCAGTGTACACATGGCACTGGATGAGGTGCAGCAGAGCATTGCCCCAACAAACCATGAGCCAGGGACACAAACCCAGCCTTGCTGAGCCATTACACAGATCAGGATCCAGTAAAAAGGAATTTTGCCGAGAGAACAAGTGATCCTCTGTAGATCTGTCTCCCTCTTGACCAAAAACAGCTAACTAGTTTAACCCAGGAGCTCCCATGCTCTTAGCAAATTCAAGCCCAAGGCATTCTGGCTCTTGGTACCATTCCTAGTACCCAGAGATATTATTCATTGCTCTTGCTGTAAGATCAGTCCCATAACTGCAGAAAATCAGCTCTAGCACCTCTCTACCCTATGATCCCTGTAGCAGCTTTTACCAACCCTGCAGCCAGCTGGCTGCTCCCCCAAAACAAGTGCAGGAGTCATCTCCCAGCTGTCAGCCCTCATGTTCTGCCCTTTGCAAGCAAACTGCCGGTGGGCTCCATAAACCTTGCACAACGCCTCCCCACTAGTGACAAAGGCATTACACCTGTAACGGGTTCTCACAAATGGGCTATGTGAACTAGCAAGTTATTTACCCAAAAGTGCTGTGAAATTTAGTTTATCTACCCAATTTCATCTATAAACCTACTTAAACAACCCAGCTGTTTGACAAACTTTTAATATCCAGAGGGGATCAGACCTGTAGGGCTTCTGCAGTTTACATTTCCATGAAGACAGCGATAAATGTGCCATCAAAGGAATGATGAAACAGCAGAACCGGCACTACAGGTGACAAGTCCCCAGGACAACAAAGCACATTTTGGCAATACCAAGGGGACAGAGTTTAGTACAGCACTGAGGACTTTGTACTAGAACACAACACATCTGAGACCCATCTTCAGTCACAGAGCCTGCTCAGTTCTCTGTTAGCCATGAGACTCAGGCTGACTTCAGCCTGTGCAAGGGTAGTGAATTTTTCCCTGCACACCTAGACTTGCCAAGAATTACCTTTTAACAACAGCAAGTTTCATGGTGGACTTGGCAGTGCTGGGTTAATGGTCAGACTTGCTCTTAAAGGTCTTTTCCAACTTAAATGGTTCTATGTTTCTAAGAGTACAAGAAGCTTGTTGACCAGCAGCACGTTCAGGCACCCTGAGAGTTCAAGTGACTTTGCAAAAGAATCCAGTCTAAGCTGCTTTGACATCCTGCTGGAATTAGATTCCCTGTTCCTTTCTGAGGCTGGACTGTCATGGGGATAGGTAGCTCAAAAGCTGTATCAAGGTCCCTCCCTCAAGCTGAATAAAACTTGCCAGCAACCTTACATAATAGTCCTTTCAGCTGTGTGCCCTTCCAAAGAGGATCGAGTTCCTTCCTAGCCAAATTTGACCCCTGCTCCGTTCCAAGTCATCCAGCTACTTCGGCAGTCCCAGAGCAGACTGGCAGCCCTGTCCTCTCTGTGCAACATGTCTGAACCAGAAGGAAAAATACAAGCACGTGGTGAGCAACTTACAAGCTGGAGAACTGAAGCTATTCCCACAGCTGAAAAACCCCTTCTCCAAAGCAAATAGTCTTGAGGACAAATTTCACTACTCCCTGCAAAACTCTAAGACTTTTGGTGCACAGGGTTCCAAGCTATTCTGGCCCAATACATCCTAGAGCAGAAGTGTTACAGGAAAACACACCAAAACTGAGCTAGATGTTATGATTTATGAGAGGGGAACAGAATTAGGGTCAGGCACTACACAGGCCTCTGCTGCATCCCAGATGAAAAACACAGCAATTTGCTTTGGAAGAAACCTAAAATATCATCCAATTACAATTCTCTGCCATGGGCAGGGACACTTTCCACTAGACCAGGTCGCTCCAAGTCCCATCCAGCCTAGCTTTGAACGCTCCCAGGGTTTGGGCAGCCACCATTTGTTGGGACAACCTGTGCCAGTGTCTCCAGAAGCTGGAGAGATGAACAGGGACTGCAGATTGCCTCAGGAAATCTGGTAAAACCACTAGAAGCAGCAGCTTCTGGCAATCTCACTGCTGTAACTGGTGATACATTTCAGATTTTCTAACCACAGCTGCCACAAGCAGTTGTACAGCAATGGTAACTGAGCTGTGTACTCTTTACAGTTCAGTGTCACAGATACATCAGTGCCAGTACAACAAGATACTAAAGCAGTTAAACCCCAGGGTATAGAGTTAAACTTTTACTTACTCTTATTGGAAAATAATCCCTGAAGTACCTCCATATAGCCCAGTTTCTCACCCACTGGGATCTTCTTCCACCTGTTGAGAAAAATTAATCATATTTTTAAAGCTCTTTCATATGGTTGTCCATCATAAAGCCTAAAGGACTCCAGAGTTTGCTGTCTCACTACAGGAATCAACACTTTCATTCCTGCAAGTGGGACACCTGCATCATTCACTGAAATCAGTGCATGCTCTGGAACACAAGGTACTTCAAGCAAATGAAGGCCTGACTACAAATTCAGGGCAGACAACTCTACAATTCAAACTAGAAATACTCAGATTCAACCTTTGGGAAAGGCCAAAATCCTGGACGATTTCAGTCATCTTGAAGTAATGGAGAACTGTGCTAATCTGGCTCTTCAAGTAGTTGCCAAAGCTTGTTACCACTGCTGGTTCCCAGAGCTGGCTTCTACAGAGTTGGTTTTTTTTTCTGAAATAAAGTCTTCTGCTTAATTTGCAGCAACACTGACTCCATAGAGGAGCCATATCTTAATAATCACATCATAATCTGAACCTTGCAAGAACTGGAGAGGACAGCAACGTCTTGAATCTTCAGATCTTTCTGAATTACAGAAAGAACCTGCGCCTTATAAATCAGTTAGCAAAAGCCAGAAATGGCATGGTATTAGCAAATGTTAATTTTGCATTGCCCTCAGCATCAATAAAACTTGCAGTCACTGCTCGTGCTAAGGGTTGACATTTACTTGCTTCACTGAATAATGCTTTTGGTCAGTGATTCAGCCAAGTCCCACTAAGAATGGAAGTCATCCATTATAAGGAAGTGCTTCTTTGTCCAAATACAGAAACAGGGACACTTTAACAGCAAGGACCTGTTCTGCAATATTTACCTTTCTTTGGTGTATTCCAGTCAAATACCAGCCAGGCTAAATATAGAGCAGCAATTGCCCAGCAATCTGTGCACAGTATGTACATGAGGATTAAAGTGCAAGCAATACCTGGAGAGGTGCAAGAAAGAAGAAAACAAGGTTGCATCAGGTTTTGGTCTGCATTTACACCCCTTGCCTTTTGACCCTTCTATGCTGAAATTGTAGTTTCAATCTGATGCCATTAATCCTCAATCAAATTGGATTTTGCTAAAAACCCCTTATACAGGGCTGAAGCAGCTTCTTCTAGAGCTCTGGAAAACCTCAACCTCCCCTTAATGATGCCTCCAGGCATCTCTATCATATCTCCAGGTAGGGCAGCTTCTTCCATAGACTTGATGAGCACCAAGATTTCTTTGTGGCCCACACCAGGGGTTTTTTTTCCCCACAGCTACACACATCTTCCACACATTACACCACCTCTACATCAGCCATCCCACCATGGTACCAAGGACCCCACCCACAAATGACATTGTCATTCTAGCACAAACTGTATTGGGAAGGGGAACAGTGACAGATGCTGAGTGCAGTCATTCTCCTGTTTAATTATCAACAATCTAATGGAGCAGAGCAGCCTGAGGTTTCACTTAATCCAACTACCCATGGACAAACAGTCTTTACTCTTTTAGTGGTCTAACACAGACACTTCTTGCCTATCCCCGGAACCTCCTGGAAGGAGACAAAACCAAGAGGAAGGCATTCCTGTTGTAATTACTTGCATCAGTTGCCAGTTGCTTCTAAGAAATCTCTGTGGATATTCCAATGTGTGAGCCAGGTAAGACAATTGTTCCAGCCTCGTTTGCCACAGGACGCACAGACATGAGCTAATCAGTCAGTCTTTCCATAACTCTTACGATTTTCTAGAGCCAGGAAAAGTAATTTACTCCTGAAAATATCAATGTAACTGGTACACAATATCCATACACCCCAGGAACTGCCCTGTTGCAGTACGCATCTAGTAATTATCGCTTATGTAAAGTTAATGTTTTTGCATTAAAATTCTTCTAGAATTACAGCAAAAACCCCTTTGCTTCAGACCAAAAGGTGTTACTTACCCATGATAAGGAAGGTGAGAACCCATTGCAGCACGGAGATGATTTGGAGCTGTTTCTCTACTTTGAATTTCAATAGCCAGAACAAATCCTGCAGAGCAGAAAGAATGTTTGATCCTGTGCCTGAGGAAAGAAAAATAAAAGAAATAAAGTTACATTTGCACACTGAGAAAAGGGAACAATATTTTTCCTTTCAAATAGAATCATAGAAGGAAGGATCATCAAGTCCAAGTTATAAGAGGTTTTAGATAAACGTGCAGTTTGCTTTTAGAGCAAGAATTGCTAAAAGCTAATATTTTCCATGGAGTTTGGGCATCTTGGAAGAGGAAGGATTGCTATCTACCAATGTCCAGCTTTTTTCAGAATACTGGAGGGGATTAATTGGTAACCATCAGTTCTCACCTGAGCAAGCCTCTATTCACTTGACCATAAACATGCAGAGGATGTTAACACATGTTCCTAACACATACCCTCACCTCAAACTGCCAGTTCCTCGAAGTGATGTTTGGTAAGAGGGAACCCCATGAGCTCACAGTAAGATAAAGATCAGCTGCCTCAAACCACAGGCAAGCAGATACCAGGCTGTGGTGTGAGCTGTTCTCATCCACCCTTCACAAAGCGTGTTGCACAACTCCCAGTACTGTTCAAGGAAAGCTCTGTGCTCCAGCCTTACTCAGTACACAGCCCAAGGGCTGGTTGAGCAACACCTCAACCCACAACCCTGAAGATCCACAGTTCTACGAGTAAAGAAAACTATCAGCATTCCTAAAGCAGTAAATAAAAAGGAAGGAGCTGAAAGCCACTCTTGTAAAAGCTTAAGATATTCAAGTGGGAAGAAAACCAAAAGAAGGTAAAACACTGAAGTGAAAGACTTGCTTTCTGTATGAGAAACCACCCACTACAGCTTTTGGCAATATACTCAACAACCTCCAGAAAGAAGCACTTACAAGTGGGTTTTCCTTCACTTTTCTTCATTACTTTTTTTACAAGCACAATAATAACTAGCCAACACACAAATTAAGCTCATATATATTTACATATTTCCATTTATGTTTAGGACTAGCCTGTTATTAGAAGGAATACAAAAGAAGCTGTTACGTTGAAGGGGTTCAGTCCTTGCTGACAAGATACGACCCTGCTAGTGGTAATACCATAGCAAATGATCACATTCAGCCAAATGAAAGTGATTGAAAATAGCTTTTCTAAGTATAAGCAGGCACTAGTATTTTTGGTAGTCTCTACAAAGACACTCTCACTAACATATCCTTTAAATATATAAAGCATCTGTTTCATAGGAAGGAGGGTGGATTTAGATTAGATAAGGAAAAAGTTTTTTACTATGAGGATGGTGAAACACTGGCACAGGTTACCCAGAGATGCCTCATCCCTGGGAACATTCGGGGAGAGCCACACCAAAGGTTGCAGCCTAAATCTAAGGCCAGACCACCCAGTTCAAACCCTGGGTTCTGCTTAGACCATGTTACATAGACAAACCCAGCAGTGGGTTCAGCATTAATTACTCCAAGTAGACCAAGTTTTAGGCTGGGATAGATCATACCACTAAAACTGCCAGTAAACTGAAACCTAGAGCACTAATCCAGGCTGAAGCAGCAGCTAGAGCTGAAACCAGTTCTTTACAAGATAATACAGTGCAGTTTTAAGAGTGAATCCAGCAAGCAGTTGTCCTGTTTCTGAGGTGAGACAGGAGAATACGTTGAGTTAAACTGTCACCGTGCATTGATTTGCCACACTAGAGTATGTATCCAAGAAGTGAGATTCAGAAATCCCATGCTGAAAAATCTAGCAGTAAATCCCCAAATTTGGAGTGAGTGATAAATTCCACCCCATTTTTAACAAAGCCAGTTGCCTGTCCAACGGTAACAAAGCCAGTTGCCTGTCCATGGGCAGGGATACATTCACCAGACCAGGTTGCTCAATTCTTGCCAAGAGGCCACAGCTCCAGGAATCTGCTATCCTAAAAACCTTATAAAACTGCATGGATAGACTTGATGTAGACTGAGGATTACCAGATACAAGTTTAAAGAAAGTTTTTAGCAATAGTGGTGTCATTGTCCCTATGTTTATGGCCTCAAAATAAGCCAAAAGTGAGATTATTTGTGACTCACAATAAAAGTCCAGCTCCATGTAATTTTATTCCTCCAGCACCTGCATTTACACTACCAAAGCTCTTTGGCTTCATAAACCCAACACTCCAGCCTTGGATCAGCTAAATCCATATCTTCTTCCCAAAGAGAAGAACTGTTTATCCCTCCCGATGAGAATTTGTTCTTCACCATTTTCTAGACGTTTGAACAAATTGTAGGCATTGCCAGTCCTGTAAATAGACCAGTATTGGGTAGCACAAGACAACATGTCAACTTGCTTTCCAAACCACATGAAGTTCTCATTCAACTCCTGCAGACAGAGGGAAGGCAGTGGTTCGACAGACAGTTCCAAGCACTTGTCCTTGGACAAGTGGTGTCCTGGGTCAGTTATTTGCTGAAAGCAAAGACATCCTTCACAGAGAACAAGATTCTGCACTCCAGAAAAGCCAGTTGTTCACATGGGCTGAATATTGACATTTAATTCCCAGTTAAGGCATGAAAGATGCCCAGTGGCAAGGGAAAGGACTGTGGGAAACATCAGAGGAGTCACCTGGCAGATCAGGTGTACCTTTGCACGAAGCCTGCATGCTCCAGATGAACACATTTCATCAACCAGGCATTTACAGGTTTTAGTGCCAAGACAACCCTTTCCAGACAGTCCTGAGCTTGCTGTTCATCATGTCAGACCTGACGATGTGTATTCAACCACCCATGCAAGCCTTGCCTCCTTTCACCTTCAACCTCAGCAGCCAGGACGCATTTTTGGAAAGACACTCCATGTTCTGGAGAACCAGGCCAGTTACTAGTGACACAGAGCAGAAGAGCTTCGACAAGTCAACAGAAATATGGGAGTTTGGCACTCAGCCACAGATGAATAACCCAACACTGACACTTGGGCTCGGTCCATTAGAGAAAATACTTCCTTTTAAGGGCTCACCTGTGGGCCCATACCAAGTACTCTTCATATATTAAAAACTCAAGGCATTTTCTCTAATTTTCAGGAAACAGATTATCCTAATAACCTAGTTTAAATAGGCTGAGTAGACATAATTACAACTAGCTTTGAGGCACAAGGATACCGCCTACACCAGCATTTTGTATCCATTTCTATTAGTCTTTTCCCAAGAAAATATTCTGGATCCTGAAGAAACCCAAAACTCCATCTTCTACTGCTGAAGACGGTAGCTTGTCCTGTGCTGGCCTCATGGCACAGCCCCTGGAGTATTTCCCAGGGTGCCTGTCCCAGAACTGGCTTCCTGACTGGGGAGCCTTAACTAGATGACCATTAAGATCCCCTCTAACCCAAGCCATTCCAGGACTGGTGGGGTCAGCCTTGGCAAACCATGTCTACACAGGACATACTTTACCAACAGCTTTCCTGGTCTCAGACGAGATCCTGAGCACCCCAGCTCACACTGCAACCCATTCCCTGAAGTACTCATGGGATACTCCCTGCACTAAGCCATGCATGGCTCTCTAGGATGTTCCTTGTCATGATGGACAGAGTAGCAACTTCTCCAGGAGTCCTCTCTGCTGCTAGGGATAGCAACCATCTCCAGCCTTCCAAGGAAGCTCAGGGACATTAGCCAGCTGTGTTGCAACTGGTGACGGGCTCGCTACACTTTTATCATTTAATTCCATTGAACATCAACTGCAGGAGTTGCTACCAAGGAGATCGTGGAGTCAGCAAAAGGTTTGACCACGCATTTGACTCCTGCAACATGGACTCAGCATCTGATGCTCTTCCAGCACAATTTATTTCAGATAAATTACTCAAACAACATGATTTATTTAGGCAGGGAAGCAGAATCAAAGATCCCAAGAGTGGAAGTAAACAGGACGTCACACCTGGGCACCAGTAAAACCCAACTGAGAGAGCTTAATTAAAAGTCAGCCAAAGAAATTAACTGAGAGGAAGTACAAGTGTTATATATAGGTAAAAATACACTGAAACCTTGTAAAGCCAAGCTTCATCTGCCACCTTTTCCAGACAATTAGCATGTTAATTCTCAGCCAAGAATTAAACTGCTTCACACAGCTTATTTGGAGGAAAACCATATTAGATCTATCAAAGCATAAGCTGCAATTGGACACTTTGAGCTATATATTTGGCAGAGAAGCTGAAATTAGAGGCATAACAAAGCTAGATAAGATAAACAGACCAATACTAGTATGTTCAGGAGAACTCAGCCTGCCATGCAAGAGCAGGAGTCCACACAGCATACTGCTACACCTGTAAAACCCCTTGAGCAACACAAGTTCTTCTGTATCTTGGATTTCCTTGGGTGGCCCAAGCACAAGCATATGCACTGTACAGACACACAAAAAAATCTGTTAAGAAAATAATGAGTAACCAGAGCAGAGTATAGTTATCCTAACCTGTACACAGCTTTAGAACAGTTTGCTCCTGACCCAGGAAGCTACTCAATAATTCCATATTATCTGCAGTACAGTGTGTCTACAGCTGGAGGTCAACAACACTGTTAACAGGGACATGCAAATAAAAATTTGTATCAGCTTCTTTAGAAAGGAGTTGGGATTCTCTAGACCCAATAAACAAACCTGTCACGACATTTCTCATGTTAGTTCTGCATTTACTCACAGCACTAAATTCGGCCCTCAGTCTCCACACTCACAGCTGTATGTAGGTTAAAGTGATGTAACCACAAGACCCAGCTGCCCTGGACCAGTCAACAAGCTTAGATTTAAGTTAGTAAGACAGAATAAGTCTGGGTAAAAGAAAATGACCCATCCTACTACAGCTCATCAGTTGTGTCCAGAGCACACGTGAGCTCTGAAAGAGGGGTTTCAGATGAGCAGGCTCAGACTTTCACCTCCCAGGCAACTTTGTCAGGAGAAAACACCTCAGTGCAGCCAGCAGTGATCCTGTTCTCCCAAAACCAGAGCTCCCAGGCTGCCCACCCCAAAGCAGAACTGAGTCTGGCAAACCTCACACACAGCATAAGACTAACTCCAAGGTAAAGTTAAGCAAACTCATCTTTCTTATCCCAACTTCTGACAGATGAAGCAACATTAGAAAAGACACTTCAGCACAGGGCAGCCTTTCAGTGTTCCAGCCACACCAGCATCTTTCCTCAGGAGAGAGGGATGAGACAGATATCCCTGCTGCTGTGCCAAACACAAGGAGGAGACCTCCTGGGCATGCTATGGATAAAGTGGGGCAGGTCAAGATGAGGAGACAACAAGCCCTGCTACCTAACCAGGTGTCTCAGAGCATCATCCAACCTTAGGCATTGGTCCAAGATCTGCTCTGATTTCTGCGATACTGGGTTGATATCCAAGGACATTCCTCTGCATAAATACAGGGATGGATATAGAGACAGATGGCTACACCGTTTTTTCTTTTTTTGCTTGTTTTTAAATAGGATCAGACTTAATTCAGCCAAATTCACAAGCACCAGGACAAGCCAGGAAAGCACTAAGATGAAAAACTAAAGGACAGTATGAGCCATTCAAGATGCTAACCCATAAGTCAGCCCTTTGCGTAGACAGAACACTTGGAAAAAAAAATACTCAGCAAGGAGGGGAAAAAAGAAGTCTAATGGGTTTGTTCTACACATCCTCTGTAGTGGGAGTTGTCCAACATGACCAAGTAGTACATGAGGTCCCATGAATGAACCTCTGTACCACATCACCTCTGCAAGTCTTTGATCTGCAGGGTCCCACATCACCATCCCCAAACCCCAGCCCAAGACAGAGCTCCCCTGGAGGCACCTGGATTTGGCTTTGAAGCCAGTCCTGTGCTTTCCTGTCCAGGTAGGCTACAGCACCGGGAAGAGAGTGGTGGATGCTGCAATCACCAAAGAAGTACATCCTGTCTGAAGTACATCCTGTCTCCCCAGGCAGAAATACAAGAAGAAATAAGTTAAAAAGCACAAATATCACTGCAGGATCCCCACGAGGTGCCTCAGAGGAAAACTGACCTGAGGAGAGTTAAGACAGCTTTCCATCATAATCAGGATTATCTAGAGATAAGGCCAATCACTGTCCCTAAACCACACTCCATTTTGAATTATGCACACGTCCTAGATCCATCATTAACATGCCAATGCCAACAAGGTGGCTGCTGAGGTCTCAGGTCAACCCTACATATTTTATAGCTTTCCTGAATTATTTATTCTCTGCACTTATCTTGTAGTTAAGTCTCTGTTTAACAGTTAACATGCTGCTAATTCAAATGACCTCTCTCAACTGAAAACATAACTTGTCCTCTGTTAGTTGTGTAAGCAAGTGAAGTTATTTTAAGAAGCAGATTTGAGCACAGGAAACACACACAGGTCTTCTCACCAGTCAACTGATCCTTCAGATCAATCTCTAATATCCTTATGGCTGAGATGAGCACCAGCAGCTCTGCATGCAGGACTGGGCAGGACGTTGCAAAAACAAGAGCTTAGGGGTTAATTTGCCAGGTTCACGTCCTTTCAGCTCTGCTAATGATTTGCTTAATCAATAAGCCATTTCACAGTTCTCGTCATCCCAAGAGGTATTAGCAGGTTGCTTTTTGAGGGCAAAAAGCCGTTCACAACACAGAAGAATCACTCAAGGACCCTCCAAAAATCACAGGGCAAATCGTTGTCCAAGTGCATTTTCATGCAAAGCCCCCCCGCTGTTTGCAAATCCTGACCTTTCCCTAGACAAGCACCCTTGTAGAAGGGATACAAAACTCCATCCAGCAAAACATACAGACTTGCTGATTTTATCTCTGCAAAATCCTTTAAGATGCCTTTACAAGCTCGCAAGGAAGCTTGTAGTTTGGGATTTCCTACAGTCTCTCCAAAGCCTTTAACCAACATGTTCCGGCGTGCAGGGAAGTGGTCGGTGTCTGCAGCAGCACAGCCCACGATGGGTGCCAGCCACACACACCCGTTCTACTTCTCTCGACAAGTCACTTACCAGCACAGAGGGCTGTAAAAACAAACTTCATGGAACTTGTTACCACCAAACTCCTGCTCCTCATTATAAAACAACAACAAATAACAACATGTTGTCTTTTTCCCCCTTTCTTCTGTTGACCCAGGTGTGGGGAACACAGTAGTACAAAACAGTTGGTCTTGATGAAGAGGCCTTTTCCAACCTAAACGATTCTATGAAAATAAGGCTGAGACTAAATTTTATCAGCCATGCAGTGCCGATAAAACCATTACACTTCTCCTCCTACCATCACAAAAAGATGAAAAAAAAGACTCCTTTATACGCAAGCGTTCCACGCCCACATTTTACCAAGGTGCAAACTTACTTAGACCAACCAGAGCCGTTTCCAACAGCCCTGAGAGAGCAGCCCGAGCCTCCGAGCTCGCTAGAACACGAAACCTGCGCAGAGACCTGTAATCCTCAAATCCAAGAAACGCTGCAGCTGCCTCCCCGCCATTGCACATCGCTCTTCCCCCTCCCTATTCCCCCGAACAACGTTCCTGCGGCCAAAAAAAAGGGGGAAATATCACAAAGCTGAGTGTTTCGGTGCTGCTCCCACCCCAGCCCTTGAACCACCGGAAAGCTGCTCCGCACCGCGACACCCCGCTCCCAGCACCAGGACCCAGCTCCGCCCCTCCCCGGTACCTCGAAGCACCCCGGAGTAGGCAGCGATGATGGTCTTCATGGTGGGACGGGTGGTTAGGACTCAGATAGGGCCATGAGATGAAGAACAGCACCTTGCCCCCCCACCTCGATGCAGCCGGCGAGTCGGAGAGATACCAGCCGCGTATCCATATATAGCCCCGGGAGGAGGAGGGGGAGGAGGGAAAGAGCGGCGAGGGGCGGGCCCGGCAGGACGCCCGGGTCCTTCAGCCCGGACGCGGCGGTGGGCGGAAGCTCGTGGCCCAGGTGATGGAGCTTTCTGCTTGGGGTAGGGATTTGGGAGCGGGGCAAGCAGGGGCCCACCCCCTCTACAGTCTGTTTGATTCCCTGTTTTATAGAATCGCAGAATAATTTGGATTGGAACAAACGTTAAGGCTCATCCAGTTCCATCCCCCTGCCGTGGGCAGGGACACCTTCCACTAGACTGGGTTGCTCCGAAACGCATCCCACCTACCCTTGAACACTTCCAGGCATGGGACAGCCACCGCTGCACTGGGCAACCTGTGCCTGGGCCTCATCACCATCACAGCCAAGAATTTCTTCCTAATAGCCCATATAACCCTGCCCTCTGGCAGTGGGAAGCCATTCCCCCTTGTCCTGTTCCTCCAGGCCTTTGCCCAAAGTCCCTCTCCAGCTCTCTTGGGGCCCCTTTAGGCACTGGAATGGTCTCTAAGATCTCCCCAGAGCCTTCTCTTCTCCACGCTGAACACCCCCTGCTCTCCCAGCCTGTCTCCAGAGCAGAGGGGCCCCAGCCCTCAGAGCATCTCCATGGACTCCTCTGGACTTGCTCCAGCAGCTCTACGTCCTTCTGAGAGCTGGAAGCAGCTCTGCAGGTGGGGTCTCACCTGAGTGGGGCAGAGGGGCAGAATCCTCCCCTCCCCTGCTGCCCACACCATGGGATCAGCCCAACATGTGGGTGTGTACTGGGCTGGCAGAGCACGTGGCTGCGACACATTCAGTTTCTTGTCCACTAACAACCCTAAGTATTTCTTTTCAGGGCTTCTCTCAATCCATTCTACCCCCCATTTGTGGGGAGGGGATCACTCTGTGCCTCTACTAGTGATGGACAGTTGAAGACACCATGCGTCTCTTCCTGCTCAAATGCTTTCCCACCGCCATCTTGGTTGATTTTATGTTCCCCAGGTGTCTTTGGGAGTTCTGGGGTCCTAAAAGAATCATGAAATTAAAAGAAACATAGAAAGGAGAAAAATTTAGTAATTGGAATGAATTTTTAAAAGGAATTTTAATGAAAATTAAATCAATGAAAACTTTAAAACTTAACAGAAGCTCTAATGGTTTCATTAAGTATCATTTTCATTAAGATAACCTGCAGGTAATGTCCAGTCCACTAACCAAGCCTCATTTTCTTTTAACAACATGTTTAAGGGTCTATTCAAGTGTTTCATAAGAAACAAAGTGTTATTTAGGTTTGCACCAAGGCTTTAATGTAGCTGCACTTGCCAAGAGAATTCTGAGGACAGATGGGTCTGTCCCAGCTCCCATGACATTAAACCACTTTCTTTATAACAGGGTCATGTCTGGGTAAGTTGGTAAAGGAGGGATTTTGCTATAGCTCGGGCCCCTGCCTCTTCCCTAATCTCAATTTCATCTTCTGTAAGATGAAAATGGAATAATCTGTGTTTAAGAAGCACTTTAACATCCCTCAAGGAAAAGCCTGTGGAAAGCAATGAACATGTAGAGCTTCTTACACGCAGAGGACAGGTAGGAAACAAGACTGAAGCAGCCCCAAAAATGCTTCAACTTTTGATTAATTTTTTTGGGTGGGAGCAGGATCATGCTGTGTTAGCAGTTTTTTCCAGTTGCTTCTGGAATGCTGCTGCAATATCCACTTTTAGGCCCAGAGAGACATGTCTACCAGTGTGTTTCATTGAAAAAAAAAAATAATATTTTCTGCTGTGGAGAGCTTAAATCTGCGATTCAGAGGTGAAAGAGTGGTTTATTTTTCTTCTCAGTCCCTTGAGGCATCCCCACACCCGGCTTTATGAGTCAAAATAGCATCAGGACTTGTTCGCTCCCCATTAGGCCATAAGGATCTGCTCCAACGTTTGTAAGTGGCCTGTTGAAATCTGCATAATAACATAAAATTGCAAGAGCCTGTCTGAAGAAAGGGTCTTGACCAACGGGTCTTGGCTAAGACCTCCAAAAGGGAGCCCAGAACAGGAATAAATTACTCTACCATACTGTTGAGTGACAAGAGAACATTCTCCTGCCTGCCTGTGCTCCCTGTTGAATTAAATAAAGTCATCTGCAAGAAAAGGGCTGAGGTGTCTCTTCTTACTCTAACTGAAGGAAAAACCTGAAAAATACCACACTGCTAGGTCATGGCAGCATGACACAGGCAGATGGAAAAAAGTTCATTTGTTGGGATCATTATCTGTCCAGATCCATCATCTTTCTATTTATATATTCACCTTTTTATATATTTTGGTCCAAATTCCCTGAATCGTGATTATAGAATCACAGAATGGTCTGGGTTGGAAGGAAGCTTAAAGCTCATCCAGTTCTAACCCCTGCCATGGGCAAGGACACCTTCCACTAGACCAGGTTGCTCTGACCTGCATTCTACCTCTCCTTGAACACTTCCAGGGATGGGGCAGCCACCACTGCTCTGGGCAACCTGTGCCAGGGCCTCACCACCATCACAGCCAAGAGTTTCTTCCCAATATCCCATCTAACCCTGCCCTCTGGCAGTGGGAAGCCATTCTCCCTTGTCCTGTCCCTCCAGGCCCTTGTCCAAAGTCCCTCTGGAGCTCTCTTGGAGTTCCTTTAGGCACTGACAGGGGCTCTGAGGTCTCCAGTAGCTCTATATCCTTCTGATGTTGGAGACAGCACTGCAGGTGGGGTCTCACCTGCAGAGTGGTAGAGGGGTAGAATCGCCCACTCTCCTGCTGCCCACGCTGTGGGATGAGCCCAGGCCCAGGACATGGTGGGTTTCTGGGCTGCTTTTCTTGCTCCATATGCTGCAGTGGTGTCCCAGCCTCAAGGTATGTATTAAAAATTAAATAAATAAACGAATAATGATAAAACCCCTTAGTGCTTCATGGAGTATGACAACTGTCAGGAGTAAAGACACAACCACCATAGCCTCAGGCTCTGTAGCTGCTTTAATTTGTGACTTGAAGGTGCAAATTGTGTCACCACATTTCTTGTGAGGAAGGAAAAGTTAAGCCTTGACCTGATGATACAGATAAGCCTCAGGACAGCCTCTACCTTCACAAGGGCATGTAGTGACACAGTCAGGGGAACACCTTTAAACTGACAGAGGGCAGAGTTAGATGGGATATTGGGAAGAAATTCTTGGCTGTGAGGGTGGTCAGGCCCTGGCACAGGTTGCTCAGAGAAGCTGTGGATGCTTCATCCGTGGAAGTGTTCAAGGCCAGGTTGGACAGGGCTTGGAACAACCTGGTCTAGTGGAAGGTGTTCTTGCCCACAGCAGGGGGTTGGAACTGGATGGGCTTTAAGGACCTTTCCAACCTAAACCATTCTTGGATTCTTTGACTCCCACTACTTGAGCAGTGCAGGGGTCTGGCTTCTAGCCAGCTCCCACCTCACTTCTTTTACCAGTAATTGTCCTGTAGGTTTTTTTTCCTCTCCCATCCTGCTCACTGAAAATCAGCAAACAGTCCCAAATAATAGATTAGAAATGTCTTGGCTGTGTTCCCACAAGGAAGTTTTTTCCAAATGAGAAGCCACACACCAGGTTCTGGATTGTTAGATGATTTTGGAAATGCCCTGGGCTTGTTTTCTTGATGTTTTGGTTGATGCAGGAAATACACAACTTTGTCTGTTATTAACTTGCATGTCTGGCATGATTAATCTTGAACAATAATATCTTTTCAAATATCCTACTATTACTTCACATGAGTCTGAAAAATATGGGTTGTGGACAGAGAAACATGGACAACAGCTAGTCCTCTAGCTCTCTGCAGCCAAGAACAATTCACAATAGTTTAGATTCCTTTCTTTCTGGGTTTTAGTGGCAACAGAATCTCATCGTGAAGTATCAATGAACCCTTATGCAGTCATATTTTTATAACATATGTACTGATTTTTTAGGGCAATGCCTATTGAATAAAGCTTTTGAGAACACATTTATTTTTCCCTTCCCTCTTCTTTTCAGGGACTGCAGGAATCATTTGCAAGATACGGGCAGGATTTGCAGTACTTTGAGTCACAACTTGGTGTACAGTTCTGTAGTTTTGTTTCTGTATGGCTATGTAGCAGCAGAAAATAGCCTGTTTTCGAAGCATCAGTGTTCAATGTCTTCACCCAGAGGCCAGAGGTTTTGATGTATATAAGAAACTTCCTGTATTTGGCTTGTCAGAACACATTACACCCCAGTGTAGGGCTTATGTGTCTTTGTAGTTCTCCTTCTCTGACTTAAAACCATAGACTCATTTACCTGCCTGAGTAAAACCTATGCTTATGGATTTTCAAGTTTTCTCTTTTAGGGTAGTATTATTTTTAGTAGCTTTTTCTTTCAAGGGTTGATACATGTCTTAAAAACAGAGGATTTGCAGCTACCAGGGTTGTTCATTAATCCAGTAGTCTCTGTACAGCCTGCAGCCACAGCATCTGAAAAGGGCCTTTTCTCCACAATTTCTACTCCTGAGCCTACTAAGAAGAGGACAGATCTGTCCCTGTGGTAGAGACCATAGTTCAGGTACCACTATCAGGTCCAACTCCGTAACTCTTACCTTCCACTTGACCAGGTTGCTCCAAGCCTCATCCAACCTGGCCTTAAACATCTCCAGGGATGGGGCAGACACAGCTGCTCTGGGCAACCTGTGCCAGGGCCTCACCACCCTCACGGGAATTTCTTCCCAATCTCTGATCTAAACCTGTTCTTTTTCAGTTTAAAGCCATCATATATGTTCTAACTGGAGCATAACAGGACAGATGCATAATGTGTATACAACATAACGTGTTACAGATGCATAAAGTCACTCTGGGCCAGATCATCAGCACAGTCCAGTGACATCGGCTCATGTTTTGCCAGGCTGCAAAGACATCCACTACTATGCATGGAGCCAGAAAGAGATGAGTGAGCATGGAGCAATGCCTCCCTCCCCCATCCCCACCAAGAGATCTCAGCAGAGCCCAGGCTGAGATACCTGCAGACATCTGAGCACCACTATGATCATTGAACTGGTTGACCTTTGCATATGGAGGATCCAGCTTATGAGGCCAGAGAATTGTCCAAGCCCCCAGCCTATGGCTTAATTTGCATCCAAGTTGTGCTTTACATCCTCCCCATGTGTCAGTGTCACACTCAGCTGATATCTCGCAGATATTTATCAGGTTTTCCTTCAAAGAATTTGCTTGGGAAAGAGATGTTTGCATGACAGAGCTTTGCAAAGCCTGTTCAACAGAGGTATTTCTGCAGACATGGGCACCTTAAGAGTACATTGACACACAGAATCACAGAATGGTTTGAGTTGGAAAGGACCTTAAAGATCATCCAGTTCCAATGCTCTGCCATGGGCAGGGACACCTTCCACTAGACTAGGTTGTTCAAAACCCCTACCAACACATCCCTGGGAGTTTTGCATCCCGGGACATCCCCAGGAAAGAAACTAAGGAAGAACAAGGATGTATTTAGCTGGTGGGGCAAAGCCTGAATTTATCCGGACTATGTTGAAAGCAAATTTGACTGATGAGCAGACAACTAATGCAAGGAAAGAGTAAAACCCCAATGGGCATGGAATCACAGAATCATTTGGGATGCAAAAGCCCTCTAAGATCATCATGTCCAACTGTTAAGCCAGCACTGCCAAGGCCACCACTAAACCATGTTCCCATATGCCACATCCACATGCCTTTCGAATGCTTCCAGAGACAGTGATAACACCACTTCCCTGGGCAGCCTATTATAATGCCTGACAACTCTCTCAGGGAAGAAATTTTCTCTTACGTCCAACCTAAACCACACCTGGGGCAAATTGAACCTGCGTCCTCTCATCCCATCACTTGGTACCTGGGAGAAGAGCCCAACCCCCACCTGCCTCCACCCTCCTGTCAGGGAGTTTTGGAGAGCAAGAAGGTCCCCCCTGAACCTCTTTTTCTCCAGTCTGAGCCTCCCCAGCTCCCTCAGATGCTCCTGGTGCTCCAGACCCTTCCCAGCTCAATTCCCTTCTCTGGGCATGCTCCAGCCCTTCAGTGTCCTTGTTGGAGTGAGGGGCCCAGAACCGCCCCCAGGACTGGAGGTGCCTCAGCAGTGCCTCCTAATTATTAAATGACTTTAATAATTAGGAGGAAATGCCACATTTCTTCTGTTCACCTGTTGAATACTGGACCTGTATCCTTTCTGATGCCTTACCACCTATTAGGTGCAGTTTGGGGTAGGAGCACCAGCACTGCAAACCCCCATTCTCAGTGTACACAGCCACTATTTTTGTAGTATTGGAGCAAAGAGTATTTCCTCTGCAACTCACTCATTAATGGCACAACCACTTCAGTGCCCAAAGCTGGCATCAGCTGTTTTCATAGCACTTGCCTTTTCTGTTCATGAAGTTAAAAGTTATTTAACATTACAGAGGTTTTGAAATGTAGCCATTTCTTCCCCTTCTAAGCTGCACTTACACCTCCTTTTTTTCACAACTGGAGGCAGAGTTCAGGCCAAAACTGCAAGAGAGACTTCACAGTGAGCTTTGTGCTGGAGAACATTAAAATCAAAATAAAACATGTAAATTTTTTTTATTTTTTTTTTTAAAGTCCCACCCTCCCTTTTCTGCACCAGACAGATAGGAAAATTTATGCAAGTCACAGAGCAAAGATTTTGGCTGTTGGCAGCAAGTCACGGTAGAGCTGCCTAGCTACAGTCTAAAATTAGAGCACCTAAAAGTTAACTGTATGTCCAAAGAACTTTGGTCCCTGTGCTGAATGAGCACTGGAGAATTAGTAATAGAGTTGACCAGCTCCACTTTTAATCCAATTGCAGAGTTTTTTGCAAAACAAGAATTGGCACACACAACCCAAAAAAGGTGATTTTAGTGTTTTTCTCAAATACATTTGCTTTCTTTGCTAAGAAGGGTGTGGGAGAATTAGACATGGGAAACTAGTTAAACATAATAGGGAAAAATAGTTATTGTTGAAAGGTGGGAGACTTTTATGATCTTTGAGGAAGCATCTTGCTATACTTCTTAGAAAATTAGCATTTTCAGCTTTTGCCCATGATGAAGACTGCATTTTCCTAAAGGCTTCCCCGTGAACTCCTCAAACCTTTGTGGTTTTTTCTGTGTTTGCAACCAGACAGCCATGAGACAGCACCAGCTTCCCAAACACAAACGGGTAAACTGAGGCACAAATCTTGGAAAGGTGACCAGCTACACACAGACCATGCATTTCTGCTGAAGCCAAGGCAAGTGCTCCTCTGCACCTCCCTGCCTCCATCCCAGCTCTCATGCCAGGCAAATTCCTAGCAAAAGCATTGAACACCCTCCATACCCTGGGCACAGCAAGGGCTGATAATGAAGGCTTTAAAGCTGTTAGCCAAGGTTGTCCTTTCCCACTTGACCTTTCAGCCAATTAAACCTCTCAAGTGCTCTCCACCACCCTGGGCATGACAGGTCTGGCCCCAAATCCTGTGCAGGATCCATCAGTCCCAAGATCATAAAGATAACATGGATTTAAAAAGGGAGAAATTTACCCGACAGATCATCTGCAGTTTGCATGGACATATCCAAGAACTGCTCCATAGAATTAGCCCATTTCTGGTGCTTTCCAGCTTCCAAGGATTTTACAAATTGCAGCAAACCTCCGTGATCCTGAAAAGGGAGTAATCAATAGCTAACTCATATAAGCACAGTTAGCTAGTGAGAGACAGTAAATGTTGATTACAAAAACCTGAGACGCCAAAGTCGCCTTGATTCTGTCAAGATAAAGGGGAAAATGACCAGCCTGAATCGCTTCCAGGAATCTACCCCAACACGACCACCTGCTTACACAGGGCATGCATGGCATGCATGCTGATGGTATTAATGTTTTCCCAGAAATAATTTGTATAACCATGCCTGTCCCAAAGAATGCAATGCATATTCATGACTTGTACCCTTAATATTATGTTGGGAGAAGTGCCTGGTGTGTGTGTTTGGAGGAGCGATCCCCACACACCCAGCGCGCTGAATAAAGCAAATACCCACTTCTTTGACTCTGTCTCAGAAGTGTCCTTTGGCCTGGTTTGGGGCGAATCAATCCCTTTGGGGCCCCTCCAGCAGCAGCACCCATTGCAGAGAAAAGCAGAGGCTGGGAAATCTTCCCTTTGCCCCTGATTACTGCAATCCTCCCTGCAGGTTTCAGCCTTGAACAAGAGCAGAGGATGACATCAAGCAGGGAAGAAGGAAAGATGAGCCCCAACCTTGCAAAGTAACCTGGTGAGAAGAGACCACCTTACTACAGGGCAGAGAGGCAAGTTCCCCACTGGAGCACAGGCACTTGGTTTCTCAAGGTGTAGCATGACATGTTCTGGGTACCTCTGCTCCATGAGAAGCAGTTGCGGGTTGTTTCCTCAGAGACTGTCTCCCGTAAGCTGGTACATCTCTGCTCCATGTTGTTGGCTGCTTGTGTCTTCGCTTGGCTGGAGAAAAGCTGTAGGGTTTTAGAAAGGGAGGATGGATCCCTCCTACAGGGAGGGTGCTCATGGCCTTTCTAAGATGTAAGGAAGGGTTCCTTTAGGACTGCAAACTGGGAGGTGAAGTTTGGAGGCAAGAGACATTGCCTTGTTATTAAGTCCATGTCTACATCCAGGGATTTGTCTCAGTGGGAGGAGAGGAGGTGAAGATTGCATATGGATGACCCCCAGCATGTGGATCTCAAAGGAGAAGAGGAAGGGGATGTGCATGAGAGCAGAGGGATCAGTCAGATCTTCCAGCAGTCTTCCAATATCTAAAGGGGGCCTACAAGAGAGCTGGAGAGGGACTTTGGACAAAGGCTTGGAGGGACCAGACAAGGGAGAATGGCTTCCCACTGCCAGAGAACAGGGCTAGGTGGGATATTGGGAAGAAACCCTTGTCTGTGAGGGTAGTGAGGCCCTGGCAGAGGTTGCCCAGAGCAGCAGTGGCTGCCCCACCCCTGGAAGTGTTCAAGGCCAGATTGGATGGGCTTTAGAGAGCCTGGTCTAGTGGAAGGTGTCCCTGCCTATGGCAGGGGGGTTGGAATGAGATGAACTTTAAGGTTCCTTCCAACCCAAACTATTCTATGATCCCATGATTCTTTGATCCCAGCCCTGAAATATTGAGGCTGGAACTTCCTCCAGCCTGAGCTGCCCTGGCACATCCTTGGTCTGCAGGACCAGAAGTTCTGTGGGCTTTGTGCTCTGGAAAGGTGCAAGAGAAGAAGTACATGGCCATCTGCTGCACCATTTTCCCCACTGCATGAGGTGTGTGTCTGCCCACGGGCTTAGGGACGCACTGTCACCCACCTACCTGTGCTTTATGGGTAGTGCAGAGGCCCATGTTAGTCTGGGCAAGCTGCCTTTTGTGGTCTTGGACCAAACAGTTTCTGCTGATGAGGGCTGGAAGCCAAAGAAGGGGACTCAGGAGGGTCTCAGACTGAGCAAGTATTCTTCCCAAGATTGCTCGTCCTCCCCAGGCATGTTGGAGGTTTCTGCCAGAGATTTAACCTTTTTTCTCTTGTATTTTCACAGGTTTTCCCCCTTGGCTAAGTCTGGCTGCAACTTCCAGCTACAAGAGAGCATTGTAATATCAAATCAAAATTTACTGTGATACTCCTTGGACCTTGGATGAGGAGCTCCTGCAACGCAAATCAGTAATAATGATCTGAAATTTAGCAGGACATCCAAAAGAGGCATAAGATATGCTGCAGATGCTCATTTAGAAACTGTCACCTTTATGAACAGCTGCAATCAAACACTTGCTTGCTAATTATGCCTTGCAAAGATCATTTTGCCTCCTTTTACCCTGCTCCAGAGCTCTCTCCTCTGAATGCAGGACAGCATCACTATCACTGGTCTGGGAGAAGGCACAAATGCTCTTGCCCTGAAGTTCCTCTGTCTATAAAAAGCTGAAGTTTTTCCTTCTCTACGCTACAGAAATGGATGAAAGAAGTTTTACAGCTTGTTTGCAATGCTTTAGTTTGCTGTTTTAGAGCAAGTGTGCTAACCAGCCACCACAACAGTTAAAATTGAGGGTTATTATAGCACAGAAAAACGTTAAATACCCAATTACAAAATTGGAAATGCAGATGCAAAGCAAAAAGCATAGAACTCCTAGAACAAAGTATCAGGACCTACCTGATGTGTCTCCTCATGCTGTTTCTGCAACCTAGTTTCTTCTTGGGCACTTAGAGTCATAGAGTCATAGAATCATTTAGGTTGTGAAAGCCCTCTAAGATCCAACCTTTCCCCCAGCACTGCCAAGAGCAACACTAAACCACATCCCCACGTGCCACATCCACACACCTTTCAGTTTCAGAAATGGTGATTCCACTACCTATTCCAATGTCTGACCACCCTTTTGGTGAAGACATTTTCCCTTATATCCAACCCCTGCAACTTGAGACTGTTTTCTCTTGTCCTGTCACTTGACCCATGGGAGAAGAGCCCAACCCCCACCTGACTCCACCCTCCTGTCAGGGAGTTGTAGCGAGTAAGAAGGTCCCCCCGAATCTCCTTTTCTCCAGGCTGAGCCCCCACATCTCCTTCAGACATTCCTCATAGAACTTGTGCTACAGTGACTTCTCCAGATCCATTGTCCTTCTATGGACACTCTCCAGCACTACTTGCTGCTAAGAAAAACCAAAAGACCTTGCTTGGCTAGGCTCTGCTACCAAAATACCTTTTTATCTGGGACTTTGATTCATGTATGGTTGGATATTCTATATTGGCTCTTGAATTTCAAAGCACATCTCTAGAAGCCATGTATGATTGAAAATGCCTTTCCATTGTGGATGAAGAAGGATCTTGGAATAGAAATTCCTCTCCTTCCCTCAGGAAAGCAGCTAACACACTGTCCCCACTGCGCTTTGCATGTTGGACAGAAGAAAGGGTTTCTGGACATCCCATGGGAGGCTGAATCTTAATTCCTCCTGGCTCAGCCAATCTGAGCAATAACCTGGGCCTCCCCACTGTGTTAGAATAGCTTGAAACGTGGAAAGCATATAATTTCTACAATATTTTTTACAGCCCTGCAACTGCAGGAGTTGAAGTAGAGATAACATGTGATAGATCAATGGACTAGAGTTGCCTCAGTCCCCCATGGTCTTAAATTTAGGGGGTTACATCACAATCAAGTATAAAACTATTAAAAAAAAATAAGAATTTACAAAGTCTGCAGGAAGAAGGTGCCAGCCTTGTTTCACAACTCCTGTGGGTCCCAGTAGAGTTGTTCTGCACATGTGGGCTATAGGCACCAGACAGTCTTGCAACCCTTTATTCACCAGGGAGTCATGCTGGCTGCAACAAGACCTTTTCTGCAGATGCTCCTTGTGCACTCTACACCTGCAGGAACAGGCCAGGAAATGCAGAATAAGAGTATTACTTCTTGGTGGCATCTACAGGCTGAAGGACAAAAAGCTAATCTAGTCACCTGAGGCTGTATTTCTTCTCTACAGAGCCTTTCAGTGGCACTTCATCTTATCCCATGTTTCTGGAGTGTTCTAAGAAAAGTTTATCATAGAATCCTGGAATGGTTTGGATTGGAAAGGACCTTGAAATATCATCTATTCCAACCCCCACTTCTTCCATGGGCAGGGACATCTTCAAGTAGACCATGTTGCAGGTCTTTTCAGCAATCTGCCACATGAAAAATTTCTTGGCCAGATATGAACCAGTATTTTGGGGACACCCAAGAACAGATCAACAGCTTTGGGGTATAAATGGTAATAAAGGAAAGCCTCCTTTCACAGGCCATCTTCCATTAGCTCTTTTATGTTGGAGTACTTTCAAACTCATGGAAGTGCTCATAATCTCATGTTGTCCAACTCCAGAAGTTGAGATGATCATCAAAATATACACGTCTGTCTACCACTCAAGCACCCATTCTGATAGACAGCACCATTCTGATAGACAGGAGGTTTTACTGGATCCAACTGATCAAATAAACATGGTTTAGCCTGAAACACTGTGGATTGAGAAGACATGATATGTGATGACATGAAGACAGATACTGAGAAGAGAATAATCGTGTCTTCGTTCCTATACTGGATGGAGAAAAAAAGCCATGAGCCAAAGTACATCTTTGAGAATTTGAGTTAAGATTTGGGTTAGGTATAAATTCTCTGGAAAGATTGTGGCACCTTTATCATAGAAAGTC
Organism: Dasyornis broadbenti; assembly: GCA_013397935.1. NCBI lineage: Eukaryota > Metazoa > Chordata > Aves > Passeriformes > Dasyornithidae > Dasyornis > Dasyornis broadbenti. The sequence continues at coordinate 243,899 of VZRN01004071.1, read as the reverse complement.
TTCAAGAGCATATTAACACCATGTCTGCCTGGTGACACATGACATGGATGGACTTGATCCTTCCTTGAGATAGAGGGCATGGCCGCACTGACCTCTTAATACCCCTTCCCAGCCCTGTTTCTCTATGATTGCAGTGCTGGAAACAGTAATATCAGCTACATTGTCACCTCCACTGCTCTAAGAGGATTTCCCACAGGATGTGCCCTAGCTAATAGGCTTCGGAAGATCTTTCATGAGGCCAGTTTTAGCATGACCTGCTAGGAAGTGATCAATATTTCTTCCTTCTTACAGACCCCAGTGTCCAATGGCTTTTCTTGTTACTGGGTTTCATTGCTTCTAATGCTTCTAATACTACTACCGCACTGGTCAATACAAAGGAAAGTGAAGTGGCAGCAGGCCTCCTTACCCAAATAAAGCTTTCAATGAAGATTAACCTTTCCTGCTGCTCCAGCTATGGCCAGCCCTAAAGTTTGGCAAGGGACAACCAGCAGCACATCCTGTCTTTGCCAATGTGGTGTGCCAGGGCTGCAGTGACCTCTGTGCTGCTGCACACATACTCTCAGTGAGATGTGAAATCCATTCCATATCAGTCTTTGGGCGAAGGATGTGGACATCCCAGACACAAGGAGGTGTGATACACCACAACTGCATGGATTTCTACAAGGGAAATTATGCCAAATACAGTAGCACGCTAAGAAGGAAGGAGAGGGGAAATAGACACTAACAGAGATGGCCACTAAAAGAGGAGGTGAAGATGAAGGGACTCCTGAGCCATGGGGCTAATGTGGAGAGTACTTTCTCTGTGTCATTTGCACTCTCCCAGGAAGGGAACAATTTTTGTACTAAATACCTGTCAAATTTGGTCATCACTTCTTTGTTACTATTTTTTAAATAAGAATTTAGTCATTCTGCTTGCTTGGTTTAAAATAATTGTAATTTCAACTTGTTTGGACTATTTCTTGCTAGACTGATACTCTTCTTTCTCCCTCTGTATGTTTAACTAGAAGTATTCATAGAAAAGAGAGTCAATTTAGAAGAGATATAAGAAGATTTTACAATGAGGGTGATGCGCTACTCTGTTTCAGAAGGATTTGGGTCTCAACTTTGCTACAGTCTTCCTCCAGCCAGCTACAAATCACATGGATCTAGATGAGCTGGGAATTTGGGCTACAGGGTCATGCTTATTCTTGCTCTCTGGCCTTGTGACGTTCATGATCTCGGGTTGACAGCAGCCCAGCATCAACAGAGGGGTTAAAGGAGCTCCTGCTCCCCCTCTCCAGGGATTATGGATCCTATTTACTTGTAAAGTGCTTGGCAGTTCCTGGAAGCAAGGCACACTGCGGGATTTGTAGGTAATGTCAAAAGCACAGCATGGAAAATTCTGGCACTCAGCTCATTCATCTGGCACCCATCTCATTCCTTTCTCTGAGAGACACACTGTGATTCTAGCAAGTGAGTATCTCGAGATTTTTGGGTTGCTGATGAGGAAAATGAGGTGCTTAGCTTTCCTAGGAGATCCTGCCTCAAGGCAGCTTAGAGGATCTCCCTTTCAGAAAGTAGAAGCTAAGCACTTTGTAAACAATTCTAAAAATCCTGACCTCACGGCCCTGTTTACATGCTCTTGACAATGCAGCAGTCCTCTCCCAGTTCAAAGTACTCTGTGATGTGGAGGTGAGTTCCCCAGCATCCAGAGGCACCCTTGTCCACAAAGCTTTTGTTTGCGATGAGCAATCAAGTTCTGTCCTTGCTGGCAGTGGTGAAGATAAAAGCACTGCTTGCTAGTGTTTGTTCCCCTTCAGTTCTAGGGGATCAGAAAACTTTCTTTACCAAGAATTAGGCATGAAATTTTTAAATTTGCATTATTTTCCTTCTGTGCATGCACAATTTTCTGTGAATGCATGATATTCTATGCATTCATGATTTTCTGCAAGCATTTCATAAACCCAAGTGATTTCAAATCCTTCTTGTAGTGCCTTCTGTATGTAATTTTCAGTGCATCTTGAGTTGCTCATTGAAATCATGTTTGGGCTGTATTTTGTTGGCTTCTTATAATCTAATAAAACATGAATCCCTTTAGCTCACAGGACTTATTTTGTATCCTGACATCCAAGATGCTGGCCCATAACTACCTGATTTTACAGGTGTTTTCCCTCCTGATAAGTGCTTTCTGTCTTTTAAAGGTCACATGTTGCCTGAAGCACACAAGCCCCCTATGCCCCAGAGATGTGGTAGCTCAGGAGGTTGCCAGCCCAAAGTTAAGGTCTTAGCATCTCCAAGGTGGCTGGGGTCAGGACACGGGTAGGAGTAAAACCAAGCACAAGCTTGAAAAATAGATTAATCATACCCAATAATTCTTTAAATCCAATATATACCCTCCTGCCTCATTGGTCATTGCAGATTGTTTCTTCACTGATGGTTTTTTATACTCTGAACAAGGTGGTTTGCCAAAATATTGTGTCAGATGGTTCCTCTAAGAAAGGCTGTGTCAAGGGGAGAGCTCACGTGATGGGAGATGCAGAAAAGAACTCATTGAGTACAAGCCAGACAGATCTAACAGATTACCCAAAAAAATAAGTGTCCATATTTGTGAGGAGACCTGTGTTATCTGTATGTTTTAAATGTTAGTGTTCCAAATGTTTAAATGGAAAAGGAAACAAAAAAAAAAAGTAGTTTCTTGTTTTGGATTTGGTTTTGTATTGTTTGGTTGGTTGTTTGTCGTTTTAATGCAAAGTGATAGGTTTCAGATGCACTTGCAATTTTATTTCTTTTCTTGAAAGGTGTGCCATAAGAGAGGGATGTTTAGCATACCACATTTTGGGACTTTATTGAACTAAATGCAGTAAATCTTTCCCTGAGCAGAAAACCACACATTTTTTCCAGCTGTTTGCTGCAACAGCAGGCAATCTCTTAACCCCATTCTCAGGGCAGTAAAACAACTATGCAGAACTAGACCTGCAGAAGGGAAAAAAAGGCATTTTTTGCTTGGGTCTCCTCCTCTTGGAGAATTAGTCCATATTTGGCATTCATCAGTCATCAGAGGTTTTCTTCTGAGCCTCATGATCTGAACCTGCTAAGTAAGGCAAATCCAGATTAGAGCCTCTCACAACAGAAATACAGGAGAGGTCAGGAGGGAAGATGCAGGAGCAAGAGACACGTGGGAGGGGTGTACTGAATCACCACACTTTTATTTCTTATTGTATTTTCCAATTTAGAATTTCCACAGAAGTCCCGAAAAGGGTGAAATTTGAAATTTCAGCTAGAGAGGCAATTGGCTGTATCTCTTCTCCTTGGGCTTGTTTCTGAGATCAAAGCCAGCTGCATAAGTAGGGAGTGGATATGCTGGAAGGAAACATACAGTGTTGCTTTAGCTTTAAGTGGCTCTTCCCTTACGGTGAAGGCTTGCAGGTCCCTCAGTTGAGGGTGCCTTGGAGGTGCCTCCAACCGAGCCAGCTCCAAGTTGAAGAGTCCAAACCTAACATTGTTTGATTTGGTTGATCTGAGCACTTTTCTTTAGGCTTCTTCTGCCTTGTGTGGCATCAGAGGAGATTTAATCCTCCAGACAGCTCTGTGTGAGGCTGAAATAGCACAAAAGCTTCTTGACTTACAGTGTTTTGTCCAGAGACAGCTCTGGCCTCTTGAGATGGGACCTCTCATTGTGCTGAGCCCCCTGAATAGTCCTGGCTGCAAGGATGCCTACGAATTTTTGTTCTTAATGTTATATTTAACACAAGCCCAGGCACTGACCTCTCCTTCCTGGGTTATATAGGTCCCTGAGGGATCAACGGTATTTTCCAGTCTGTGAGATAAAACTGACCTTGAAGGAAGCCAATTCCCACAGCCAACAGTGTCCTCTGACCACTCCTCTCCAGCACTGTGGTCTTTCTTCGCCTTTGGATCTCCCTGACTACCCCAACAACCCTCAGACAGTTCCAGCATCCTCCTTTCGATGCCTCCCTGAGATTTTTTTCCTGACCACCCATCTTCTGCCTTTTCTCTCCTTCAGGGCATCACAAGTCAGGAAGGTGATGGGCCAGCCCACCTCACAGGTAGGTGTGTCTCTGGCACCAGAGGCATCACCACGACAGCCCCAAAGGGTAAGACCGAGGCCTCTATGGACAGTTGTGGAGCACACCTTCTAACATGGATTCTCAATGGGATAGAAGTCACTCCTACTGACCAAACCCCTCTTGTCAGTTCCAGCATTTGCTATCCTTGTCCATGACCTTGCATCCTGCCCCTCTCCATTTCCTACACCCTCAAGATATCACCATATCCAACCACTCATCTGACATCTCCCCAAGTCCTCTCTCTACACTGCGGATTTCCACCCCAACAACAGCACCTTCACTTTTTTCCCCTTGCACTGAGATCTTAGCTCCTCATTCTCACCTATGGAGGCTTCCCCAATCCCCACAGCACACCATGCTGTGACCCTGGGGACATCCCCATCACTCCCCTCTGGCACTAATACCCATTGGGATGTTTCCAGAAGGTCATGGCAATATTCCTGAGCTCTGTGATGACCAGTAAAAGGAAAGGCAGAAGAAACGATAGAGAATAAAACCTGGAACTAGGGTAAAGCTTGGATGGTGATGAACACCAAGAGAAAAGGGTGGGAGATACCTTTTTTTCCCTGGTGCATAAAATCTTCCTCCTGTTTGGGTACCTTTGTCCTTAACTAAGAACAAAAGAAAAAGAAAAATAGAAAGCAAGCAAGAAATCATAGCATGTGACCTGTTTTATTGGACTGGATTAAGTGTGGGATTACAGGAGTGTTTAGAATGTTGACCAGGGCTCCATTAAATTCTTCCTTGCTGCTGCTTGTTTTCTGGGAATGGAAGGGATTTGAAACAGGTCATTCAGATTAAGAATCCAGTGGAATAACTTGGTCAGGGCAGGTGGCAAGAAAAGGAAACAAACCCCAATGATGGCCTGGTTTTATCAGTTGAGACAGAGTTTTCAATTTTTTAAAAAGTTTTTCTTGTTAAATGCAATTCTTGCAGTTTCAGGAACAAAAATGAAATGCATGTGATCTGCAGGATTTTTGGTAGCTCCTCGCAAGGGGGGAGTGGTATGTGGAGAAGAGAAAGAAATGAAGGGAGGGAGAAAGAAGAAGAAGTTATCAGGGGTCTGTAAAGGTGATCTGAGCAGACCAGAGGCACTGCCATCAGATCTGCCACCTGAAACTTCCATGCTACAAAATCCCATTAAGTGCAGATTTTAATGAAGTTCTGGATATCAAAAAGAAGCAGCTATTTAAAGCCTTGATCACCTGCCAAATGTGGCTCCCCTAAACCCCAATGGATATTTCCGGCCCAAATCACTTCTGCCTTCCCCTGTGTCCTGGTCATGCTCCTCTTTCCTAAGAAAATGGTCTCATTTATAAAACAAAATGCACAGTGACCCTGCTGCCATAGCTGGTGACTAGTAGTGTTCCTGTGCAGGGTTGTCTGGGATTAAACTAATCAAATTGGAAGCAGGACTCCTAGAGCCCAAGTACCATGAACCCTTTGGATGAGTCCCTAAACTTTATAAGTTTATTTATAATTTCTATTTCTAAACTAGTTGTTAAAGAACATATTTGGAGCAGGCAGCTCACAGGCAGCTGCAGTGCCAGCTGTAGATGGATCTCTGGTGGCAAGAGCTGGAGGCAAGAGGCTGCCGACTCTTTGCACAATAAATGGGCACAGAGAGCTGTGGCACAGCCAGGCGAATGGATGCACCGAGACACCACAGGAGCCCAGCACTCAGTGGGAAGAGCCCAGACTTTCCCATGCTCTCAGACGGTAAGGGCACATAAGCCCAGGGGTTTCTTTTTTTGGAGATTTCTCCTCACTTTTGAAGGCTTCCACACCAAGCTGTTATTTTATTCTTGCATGATTAAATTATTTGAAGGATCCAAATGTCTGAGACTGTGCTATGGGAAACCAGGGGTTGAGTCAGTAAGGAAACCCAGTCTGACTGTGTGTGTGTGGAATGTGGATCTGCCAAGGGGTCCTCAGTCCCAACTCAGGTGGTATGACTGTGACTGCCAGAGTGGGTCCTGGTTTCTTTACAACAATTAGAAATATTTTATAGTTCTAATACATATTTCTAATTGAGTTCATTTAATTTCTTTTGCCCCAGTGGGCTATGGCATCATGCTGCTGAGGGTGCTTGGCATCATGCTGGAAATACGACCTTTCTGATAAACTGTGCTTCAGGTGGTGAGAAAAGAACCCAGACCAATTAAAAACATGAAGAGTAACAAACAAACAATGGTCATTCGTTGATCTAGATGAATTATACTTTAAAAAACAAATGCCTTCAGCACAAATAATGGCACATTATCCCATTTCAAAATGAAAATAATGCCAAGGAAATTTCAGTAATTCAGATCTACCAGGAAATATCTGTATAAACAGGCATCAGTGCCAGATTGAAAGTGTGAGTTTTGTGCTAGGGAGTTTCAGTAGTGCTGACCACAGAAGGGATTTTTTTCTTCTCTTTTATATCTTTTATGTGTTCTACATGGAGAAAAAATGAAAAAATGAGAAAATCAAATCAATGAAAAATCAAAATCTGGCTCTACACCCATGCAAATACTGGGAAAATCAAGCTCTTTTCCCTACACTATTCCTCATCCAGTTAATGGACTGTGTGTTAACTGTGACTATGTTGATGTTGTGTCGTTCCAGAGAAAGGGGAAACTTAGAGCTCGATTTCCATGGTTTCACCTTGCTTGAGGCACTCTATATAAATTCCAGGTGGCTGTCTTCTGGGACATTATATTTAGCTTTGTGCTTCTCAAAGAGCTCAGACAACTCATTTAGGTATTTTTGATGAACTTGATCAACTTCTTCCTCAGAAGGTCTGTGCTTCTTCTGCACTGGAATTGGCTTCCCAACTGGAAAAGAAGCATAGGCATTAGGAGGAGCCAGTCAGGTACCTCTGAACACTCTGCTCACCCCAGCACAGAGCTGAGGTCAGTCTCTCCAGGATGTATAGCTCCAGTCATTTCCCAGAGCTTGGGAGATGACAAAATCAAGGAGAGATGGTGGCTCAGATCCTGACTAAGCTGTTGGTTTCCAAGAACACACCAGTCCTTGCCTCAGTTTACCCATCTGCAAAATTGATTAATGTCTGTCAAAGACCTTCTGTGTAGCTTTTTGAAGTAAAAAATGCTGTATCCCAATGTGGTCCCAAGAGCTGCTCCTCATATCTCAGAAATGCTGCAGATAAACACAATATAAAGACCAGATAATATTTGGGTTGGGCTTTCCAAGCTGTTTCCACATGGCCCTGGGAATCTGCATTGCAAATGGGGAAAATGAGGCACAGGGGAGCCCTACACTATTTAAATAGACTTGCAGTGGAGGTGCTTCCACTTTGCTCAGCTCAAAGATTCTGTGAAACATTTGATTTTTATTAGGAATCAAGTGCCTAAATAACCTTTTAAAAATCATGTTTTATTCAATGGAAAATCTAATTATTTTGATTCCTATCACTAGAAGAGCCTTTTCATCTCCCAAAGCTACGAAGAGCAGGACTAGGTGCTTGGCAGGGGACAGAGAAGTCCACGAGGTACCTCTCTTGCTCTGGTCACTTACTCAAATTGTTTTCTCTCAAGTGACAGAGGGTTTCAACATCTTATAATGCTATTCCTCATCCAATTAATGAAGAGCCCGTGTGATACTACACAGCTCATAAAACCATTGAGGCAATCCAAACAGGTTGTAATACAATTAGAAGTAATTGATGGTTGTCAAGCTTAATCAGTGGTGTGAGCTCTGACCATTCCAAACAGCATTTTTAATTAGATTAATTCACAGAGCATCAGCCACACTGGTGAGCGGAGCATGGAGATGTTGAAAAATGTATTCAAAACCAAAGATTTTCTTAAAATTTGGTCTCCCATGGAAATGGTCTCTGGTCAAAATAGCTCATCTTCTTCATATACAAATAGATTTGGATTTGTAGATGTGTCTGCATAGGATGCTGAGCAAACCTGCAAACTGCTTCAGTGTTCACAGAATCACAGAATCACAGAATGGTTTGGATTGGGAGTGACCTTAAAGGTCATCTCATTCCACCCCCCTGCCATGGGCAGGCACACCTTCCACTGGATCAAGTTGCTCCAAGCCCCATCCAACCTGCCCTTGAACACTTCCAGAGTAGCGGGACAGCCACAGCTTCTCTGGGCAACCTGTGCCAGGCCCTCATAGCCAAGAATTTCTTCACAATATCCCATCTAACCCTGCCATCCTGTTACTCCATACCCTTGTCCAAAATCCCTCTTCAGCTTTCTTGGAGCCCCTTTAGGTACTGGCCGGGGCTCTAAAATCTCCCCAGAGTCTTCTCCAGGCTGAACAGTCCCAGCTCTCCCAGCCTGTCTCCAGAGTAGAGGGGCTCTAGCACTTGGAGCATCTCCTGGACACACTCCTTGGCCTCCTCTGGACACACTCCAGCAGCTCCCCATCCTTCTGATGTTCTTGCCTCAGAGCTGGAAGCAGCACTGCAGGAGGGGGTCTCACCTAAGTGCAGCAGAGGGGCAGAATTCTCTCCCTTGACCTGTGTTTGTAAAACTGCCTTGGAAGATGTTTAATGCAACTCTATTACAGTGGTTTGTGTCACTGCATTGTGGTGTTGGGGTTGTCTTCATCTCACAGGAGTGGTGGGATGGCTGGGTGTGCTCTGGGGCTTTTCCCAGCGCAGCCCAGATGACTTGGGATTTATCATGAAATCAAACCAGATTGCCAAACCAGTGTGACATGTGAACAGTTGGGGATGCTGCTTTAGCAGCACGTCTCTGGCCCACCACTGCTCATGCTCTCTGGCATGATGCTTCAGCCTGGCAGGAGGATGGCACAGCCCAGGGACTGTCCCTGTTCCCCCAGTCTGGCCAGCCTGAGTGTGTCTGGCATCACGCCAGAGTTCTGTGGATTGACTCACGCACGGTGCAGATGGGCCGTCGGTAGGGTACCAGCCCAAAGCTGTACTGGAAGATGCCTCGTGCATGGAAGAGAGGAAGGGAGATGCCCATGATCTGCTGGAGCCAGTGCTGAATCCTCCGCAGCCAGGAGCCCTTGGGGTTCTTCACCTGATCGAAGACATCATTCTCCCCAAAGGAAAAGGCAGGGACCAGGGGGGTGCTGCAGGGAGTCAAAACCAATATAAGGGTGTCATGATTAGCAAAGCTCACCCCCAAACCCCTTTGTTCCTATCCAAAACAGAAACATCCCATTAACCAGCCACAGAGCTGAGCAACCCTCCCTCCGCACCCCTGGACCCCACCCCCTGCATCACCCGTGCTGGATGGCCAGGCGCACAAATCCCTTCCTGTTCTTCAGCAGCAAGGTGAAGGATCCCGGCCGGGCATCCAGTGCCTCCTGTGCCCCGCCGACAATGATGGCCAGCAAGTTCCCACCCTCTGGCTTCCGCAGCACATACGATGCACTCTCCTTGTCAGAGGAGATGAGACCTGGAGAGCAGAGAGGAATTAAAAGTAAAACCCATCTGTAAAACCCACTCAACTGTGGTTTCTTCGGGACCTTTTATCCCTAATCTATCATAGTGCTAAACACTATTTTCAGAGCTGAAGACCCCAGCCCAGCTCCCTTAAAACATGCTGGATTTGTGTGCAGTTCTGTTGGGTGAGTACACAATTATCCATCTGCAGTCTGGCTTAGAAATGAGGGGAAAAAACTAGAAAAAAAGTAAATGGAGAACTACTGCACTGAAGCCCCAAGAAAAATCTGTTTCAATTTGTTGTCAGGTGAGACTGTGTCCAATTCTGAATTATTCGGAAATCAGAGAAACATTTGTTTTAGGTCAAAACATACATGAGTTTCAGTGGATGGTGCTAATTTAAAGTGGAATTTAATGAAGGGTTTGGTCCCTTGGTGTTATTTACTTGAATAAGTTAATTTTTAACTCAGAAATGACAAAGAAACATTGTTTTGACTATTTAAAAAAAAATAAAAAAAATCCTTGTTTCAGGGGCTGAAATAATTTGCAAATTAAAGCCTCTTTGTGAAATGGAGTCAACTGACCTGAAAATGAGTTATGTACCCAATGCCCACATTAAAGTGATTAAACTTTCCTTCACCTGGGTCATAAGTCTTTCATATATCTCACTGTTTTGATTTCTCACTCTCCATGTAAATATTTTTTCAGCAGCAGGAGCCAGAGTTTACATGGAAAACAGGGTAATGGATGCCCTGGGGTACATCAGATGGAACTTGATGCCTGTGTTTAGCCTACTGAATTCTACCCACATTTAGCTGGAGAAGTGGCCATTGCCAAGTCCACTGGTGAGAGATGGAAGTCCTCCTGCCAGTGTCCAACAATCTCTCAAAACTCCCTTTCGCCTCTCTCCATTTAATTTTTACCTGTTCCTTTTCCTATTCCTTTTCACTACATCTTCCTCTCCTGACACGTTCCTTTGCAGCAGCATGAGCTGCTATTTTCATCTTCTGTCCCTGGATGCTACTTCCCTGGAAGCAGAAGATGCTTCAGAAAAAGAGGGTTTTTTCCTCACAATTTCAAGCCTGAATATAATTTTTATGGAAAGCAATACAGGATCATCCTGTGGCTTTCAGCATTTCTGTTCACATTTACTCTGCATTTTGCTGTTACGCAGCACCTGGCACAGTGATGCCCTGAGCACAAAGACCATTTATGAAGTTGAGCAACAGAGGTACCAGCAAGGAGGGCAATTTTTAACGTCAGTTTTTGGGGTGCCATCTCCAATTGCTGTGTCCATGAATGGGGTCCAATTGGCCCAAGATGGGGAAAAACAGACTCTTGACTCCTCATCCCCATGAGTATTCACTCTATGTCCCCCAAAAAAGCAGCTACCCATCCCACTGCTTGCCAGAGGCCCATTCTCCTTACCTCCACTCATCACATAGTCCCTGAAGAATGGGACGCGAAACCACAGGGAAAGCATCATCAAGTGTGGGGTGATGCCTGGGAAGAGCATGGAAAAGCCCGTTGCCTCTGTGCAGAAATTGAGAAAGGCTCCAGCTGCCAGGACTCCGTGGGGATGAAATCCTACCAGGTAGTTCTGCCTAGGGTCCAGCTCTGCTGTCTTCATCAACTAGACCCAGGGATGAAGCCAAAAAGGGGCCATGAGTTAGTGCTGTCACCTCAGCGGAGTGGAACACTGGCGATGGAGAGCAGATAAGGCATTTGTGGAGGGGAGTGCCTAGCACACACCATGCCCTTCTGTTGGAGAAAGTCAACTGGAACAACTGCCTCATTTTTCACTGAGATGTATTTCATTGCCCATATTTCCATGTCCTCGCACCCACTGGCCTAAAATGACTTTTCCTCATGGTGCCTTGAACTGGTCTAGGTGCTTTTGGGAACAAACTTTCTTTAAAATGTCCTCCAATACATTTTCTAATATAGAAAAAAAGGCGAGAAAAGGGTGATTATTTCCACAAAGTCCCCCTTGATCACACAACCAGAACAGCAGAGGGAGTGCATAATCACTCTGCTAATGATCAGTGTAGACCTACTACAGAGCACAAGCACGCGGCCTACCCAACAGTTTGATGTGGATCAGGTTTATCCTGTCCTGAAGCATCTGGCAGGTGATTCCAGGATGTTTTCACACGTGGTAAGTTGAAATCTAATTCCTAGACATCTAACAGAGGAGCTGATGGTTTTCTTCCCACTGGGGAAAGCCTGCAGGAGCCCAGCTCTTTGTGCCTGTGTTGGGTGCCCAGGTCCATCAAAGAGCAGTGGATGTTTGCCTAAGGGTGCTGCAACTTTAGCAGGAGGAGGGAATGGGGAATGCCCACGTCCAGCATTTCAGGGATGGACAGCATGGATTGCAGATACAGTGCAGCTCATGGCCAGCCCTTGAGGGTTTGCTAAGCAGGTGGTAAAAATCCTCAGGCAATCTGAAAGTGATATTGAAGCCTGGGATAAACTACATGGGGGAATGGGTACCACAGAACAAGAGGGGACGATTAAAGGGAGATGAACAATCAGGATTTGGACTTGGTTACACTTGCTATAGACTGCCCAGGGGAAAGGAGCTGGTGTGACAACCCACCCTCCGTCTCTGGCACTGACCTTGCCATGCCAACATCAAACCAGTATGTGCACAGCCCAGACAAAAGCAGGCAAAACAGAATGCTGATGCCTCTGCTCTGTTTCTCTGAGTGCTGAGGACGCTCACGGCAGTGGAGGAGGATGAGCCTTTCCAAGGTTAGTCATCACATCATTTCCTCACTGCAAGGTTGGTCAGACATTGAGACAAGATGACCAGGGAAGCGGTGGGACCAAACTCCCTGAAATTGTTCAAAAACCACGTAGATGTGGTGCTTGGAGACATGGTTAAGTGATGATTGTGATAGTGCTGGGGAGCAGTTGGACTTCATGGACTTAGAGGGCTTTTCCAATCTAAATAACTCTGTGATTCTGTGATCACAGAGCCACCATGCATTTCCAGACAACTCAAAGGCACTTGCGCTCAAGAACAACCAAAGCCCCATGCATTTCAGCGTCACCCCTCCAAGTACCCTGATTCCATGTGCACTCAGGGTGCAGTTAATGGTGCATGTGTTTTCCTAGAAGCAGCTAGACCTGCAGGTTAATTATGAGAGTGTATTTTACTTTCTTGCATCATGGCTCATTTCCCACCTGTCTGAAAGCACTGTTGACTGTATATGTGCCCATTCAAGCACCTGCTCCTAATGAGGGGAATGGACAAACAAAAAGTCCCACCGCTGCCCAGATGCAGAGGTATCTAGGCAGGAAGAGAGGCAGATGGCTGAATCACTAAGTGCCCAAGGCCCCTGCCACCATTTGCTCTTTTTTGAGTAATCTCAGCTTGCATTAATGTTTCCTGCATCCATCTTCAGCTTCCAAACAGCCTTTCATCTCCAAGTGATTTATAAGCAGGGATTCAAGATGCTCAGGAGTGTTGGAAACTGCTACATTTCTGGCTTTGCGTGTGCAGGGAGACAAGAAAGGGGGTGGGGGGCACAAGAGGGCAGCCACTGAACTGTGCAAACTGCCTCCATGGGAGAGTTCACCTGTGCTAAGACACCACATACCTGTAAAACCCCTCCCTAGGAAGCTTCCAGCTGCTCACTTGGTGCTCATCCCAATGAAAGAGGAGGGAGGACAGGAACGGAAAGAACAAAGAATAGTGCTTGGAGTGATAGGACAAGGGAGAATGGTTTTCAACTAACAGAGGAAAGATGAAGACTAGATATGAGGAAGACATTTTCATGAGTGTGGTGAGGCTCTCGCACAGGTTGCCCAGAGAAGCTGTGGCTGCCCCATCCCTGGAAGTGTTCAAGGGCAGGTAGGATGCAACTCAGAGCAACCTGGTCTAGTGGAAGGCGTCCTTGTTCCAAAGAGATGAGTTTTAAGGTCCCTTCCAACCCAAACCATTCTGTGACCCTGTGATAAGACATGGTCCTGGGCAACTGGCTATGGGTGGCCCTGCTTTAGCAGGGAGTTGGGCATGATAACCTCCAGAGCTGTCTTCCAACGTCACCCAGTCTGTGCATCCGTGATTTTTGACTCCCTGCTCTAAGCCATGGGCAGCGGGAGGGTAGCAGTTGAGTCCCTCACGACTTGGTGGGTCTGGTTAATGTTTCTGCGAGAGCTGTCCCCTGCAGTAGCCCTGGGGAAAGAAGGTCCTCATTTTGTCACCGTGTCTGCTCACATCTGGATGATTTGGCAAAAACTCACAGAGAAACCTGAGAGCTTGCACATGACTGAGAAGGAAATCTGTAGCAGAGGAGAGACTTGGGCAAAGTCTCTTACACTGCAGGTCTAGGCTCTACACCACTGTTTTTCCTCTGGAAACTCTTCAGCATAGAAACTTCATCCTCCCTTCTGGATTGTTCTCACTGTCTCACTCCTTCGCTCTCCACCTGTCAGAGGTCAATCTCCATTCCCAAACTGCCAGGAAAGTTAATAATGTGACCTTGCACAGCCTCCTGCTCCTGCTGACCAGCCAAAGTGCCTAATGGAGCTGGGTTTGAGGTGCCAAGGGGTGGAACTATCCTCTGTCCTGCCTTGAATGGGTTGTCTTTTCCACACCTTCTGGATGGTGTTTCTCTTCTGGTCTTTATGAGTTAATTGAACATTTAATAATTGTCAAAGCACTTAAGGGTCCAGACAAGCCAGTCTGTGCATGGGCATCTAACTGAGAAAACCCAAGGTTCTTCTGGTGAGGGAAGAGCAGTTTCTCATCTCAGAGGTGTCTGAGGGATGTCAAGTTAATGTGTATGACCTGTGGTCTGAAGGCAATGAGCTATTAGCTGCTCAGAGCTGTGCTCTCTAAGCTGAGCCATGGGTTTGTTGACAGATTCCCCTTGGCATCATCAGGCTGCTGGATGATGCCTTGGCTCCTGACAGCAGTAATGATCCATTCTCAAAGGTGTTGTGAAGCTTTCTGGATCCCAGATGTGGGATGATCTTGGCCTTCCAAACGAATTATAATTGTTTAGGTTGGAAAAGCCCTCTAAGATCATGGAGTCCAACTACTTCCCCAGCACTGCCAAGGCCACCACTAATCCATGTCCCCAGCTGCCACATCCACATAGCTTTAAAATGTTTCCAGGGATAAGGACTCCACCACTGCCTTGGACAGCCTGTTCCAAGGCTGGAAAACCTTTTCAGTGAAGAACTTAATGAACTTAAATTTTGAATGATGAGGTCTATTTTATGCTTCATCATGGAGAAATGTCTCGATAGCTACAGTATTTCAGGGCTTGCAGTGACAGAAAACTCCATTCTGTAACAGAAAACTCCCTTTATTCTGTCTACTCAAATGTGGGTCCAAGACACGGGTGAAACTATGCCCCAGTTCCCCCAGCTCCTTGAGAGACATACTGGGACCTGCTCCATGCACTGTCAGCTGTGTTAGGGAAATGCATATGCAGACTTCCAGGAGCTCTGATAAGAGCCCATGTACTAGTGAGGATCTCAAGCAAATTAATCCAAATTAATTTTAAACTGGATTAGTTAAATGGCATTAACATCCCCAGTAGATGGGATTAAAATGCTCTCTATTTCAAATTTGTTTTGGTTTGGTTTGAATTTATTTCGGAGTGGAATTAAGCTAATTGGAATTAGGGCTTCTGAGGGACTTTATGAGCCCAGGAGTTCAGCACTAGTTTAACCAGGCTGATTTAATTCATCCTTTGAGATGTGGCTGGGTTCTCCTGGTTATTCCCTACAGACTGGATTGTCCTGTCCCAAACCATGGGAAGACAGAGGAAAGGAAATTTCCTGTTTAAGGCTGGCACACTAAGGCTTGAAGAAAGGGTAGTGAGGCACTGGCACATGTTGCCCAGAGAAGTTGAGAATGCTCCATCCCTGGAAATATTTAAGGCCAAGTTGGATGGAGCTTGGAGCAACCTGGTCTAGTAAGTGGCAGGAGGTTAAAACTAGATGATATTTAAGGTCCCTTCCAACCCAAATCATTCTGTGATTCTATGATTCAAATAAAATTTTCCCAGAGTCCAAAGGGTTGAGGGTGGGTGCTTCAGAAAGCCCTGGAAATGCATTGTCTGCAGGGCTGAAGGGGCTAAAACATTGTTAAGTGAGGAATTAATCAAGTCAAGTTGAAATGAGTAGGGCACTGCATGGTGCATACCACGTCAGAGGGCACGCAGTCAGGGAGAACACTGATGTGCCATGCCACTGCATCCTTATGGATCAATGAACATGAGGTGGAAAAGAGGGAGCAGCATGGCATTACTCCCACACTCATTCTAAAGCAGAGGAGGATGTGATGGAGACGGAGAGGTTAGGAGCAAGGATCATCAAGCTCCCACCTTCTTAATTTAAAGTTTCCCAAACTGAATTGCTACTGTTTTTCTATCCTTCTCTGGTTCCAAATTCTGCTTCCGTGGATGTTACGGTCATTAATCTGCTCTTAAGTAGGATAAACCTCCTTTCAACTTTGTACTAAGCAAATCCTCAGATCTTTTGCTGTCCACGGCTGCCTCCAAAGAGCATCTCTTGCAGGATGAAACATGCAGCCAGTTTCTCTGTGGCAAGCAGCCCACCAAAGATATCCAGAAACCCACCAGATCTGAAGAAAGACAAATTGTGCCAAGCTGAAGAGAAGCAGGTCACCCATCCAAGGGTGTCTGGATGGCAGACCAAAGGAAGGGCAATTACCTGAGTATTGCCAGTAGCTGCCAAGGAGGATGGGTTTCAGGTCCCAGCAATGGTGAAGGTCTGAGAGGGACAATTGTAGACACTGAGATCTTTGAGCCCTGAGATTTTCTCCTGGTGCCACGCCAGGTCAGAGCTGCGTTTGCAGCAAGTACTGGAGAATCTGACCAGCCAGGTGGGTTTAAATTGAGTTTGGATGTGACTTCACCACCCTCACTCCTGAAGCTGGGTAAGGATGGAGGCTTCAAAATGCTCAAGTCCTACTGTGCTCTTGTAGGATCTCCTTTATCCAGTGGATTAGCAGTAGAGATGGTAGGACACAGACCTCTGATGGATCTCAGCCATGGCCCCACTCTTAAGGACACTCCAGGGCAGAAAAGAGGGCCAACACATGGGACAGAAAAGATCCTCAGAAAAGGATAACGAGGTGGCTTTGGGCCGTTTGGCCATGCCTTTCTTTTCCCCTGACAATCCCTCTTCCAGCAAACAGAAGGAAGCAAAGGGAACAGCTAAGACCGCTGCAAATCAGAAATTGTATTTAACATCATGGGCCACGACACAAGTCCCCAGTTACAAATAATACCATTCTTCTGTGAAAAGAAGAGAAACATGCCTGGCAGGGATTGGTTCACATGAACTGGAACTGTTCCCTCTACAGTGCCTTGTAATTCCCCAGAACCACAACACGCTCAAATAACCTCTGTCACAGTTTGTGCAATGATGAGAACGAATGAGCCATGGGATGGAGCCTTCCCAAATCACAGCTTCAAGGATTCAACTCTCCAATAACTCATTTTTGCTATGCTAACAAAAACCAGTAACACCAACAAGGCCCCAAGCACAATGACAGAGGCTGCTGCAGATAATAACGTCCAGCTGGCACTTAGAAAACCCCAAGGCTTGTAAAAAATGTCCTGTGACTCTTCACGAGGAGACAACAGTGCAGTGAAGACCACAGGGACCTTCCCAGTACAGCAGGTGCCTTCCAGGCCCTGAATAAAGCTGGCATGATTATCCCTACTGGGGTTGCCTTGAATGATGACAGTATCTGAAAACAAAATTTGTCCCTGTCTTGGTTTAGAAGACAAATGTCTGCCAAGGAAGGGGGGAACATTCCTGGAAGAAGAAAATACTCCTCTCTCCAAGCTATTGTAATTTCAAAATTACGGGACTATCAGGCAAAAAATGTAGAAAAAGGAGTAACAATTCCTTACTAGAAAGGACAGAACAAACCACAATACAATGACAGAAGCTTCCAACCAAAGTACCTTTTTCCCGACCACGGCCGGCAGGAGGAGGCTCTGGCGAGGCAGGGAGGGTGCAATGATCCCCTCAGCCGGCGCCGGGAGGGAAGGATGGAAATTGCTCATTTTGCAAACTCACGCAGGCAGCGACAGATCTCGACACGACCAACTAGCAGCAGAGAGAAGTGCAGGAAGCAGCAGGAAGAAAGCAGGCAAATTGGATCGTAGCACCGAATTGCAGCGTAGCAAAGTCCTGCATCCGAGTACACAAACTCCCGCAGCACCCTCCGACCGCTCTCCTTAATCCCCGAAAGTAAGGAAGGCGGGAAGGCAGCACCCACCCCCACCCAAGTCTCGGTGGGGGAGACTCGGATCCGAGTTCAAAATGTATCGTGGCATCACGCCACAACTCCAGAAAAACCCCGAACAGAAAAACTCACTCCCCCAGCCGAAAACTCCTCAACCTCGCAACAACTCCACTGGAATGCCAGGGGACTTCCTTTTGTGTCTTGATTGCTGACTATTCACCCAGAAAGCTGCCCCCTCGCCCTTCCAGCGTCTCCCTGATAACTATGGGAAGAAATTCACTGAGAAACCTAAAAAACCACAGCAGTCCCCAAAATTATCTAAGACCTTAATTTTCTCTTCCTACTCCTAGAATGAACTAATAACCCAGATTGTGTGATCCAAAGGTGAGATGTCTTGCCTAAGACAAGCATCCAGCCCCAATTTTCAGTAAGCAAGAAAGATGGTGACTTCTGTTTGAGGGCTGTGGTAGAGATAGATCTTGTCAAGCTTATACTTCCCGCATTTCTCTTTCCTCAGTTGAGATTACCAAAGCACCATGGCTGTATGAGGGAGGATGGTGACAGGAGGGGATGGGGCTGGGGAGAAAAAGCAGTGATATCCATTCGCTTGCCCAGGGGACACAATTTGTTTTTACTGTAAGGCTGTATCCTTCATCAAAAAGATGCACAGATAAATGATGGGGAAGGGATTATGAAAATGGAGATAGGGTTTGGGCAGCAGCAGACAGATTATTGACTGCGTTTTGAAATAGCACAGACAGAGCAGTCCACAGCATCCAAAATCACTCTGGAGACAATATCAACACAGCAGGCATCACTGGTTATCTGTTCAAACATAGTCTAGCTCAAACAGATTAATTTTAAATCTTTTGGTGTATTTTCCACAATGTTTTGATGCAGCTGAGCTCAACCATGTATTGGAATTGAAAAATCATAGATTCATTTAGGTCATAAAAGCCCTCTGAGACCATCAAGTCCAACCATTGCGCCAGCACTGCTAGGGCCACCACTAAACTATGTCCCCACGTGCCACATCTACATGATTTTGAAACCATTCCAGGCCACTTGAAGGCCTATAATGAGGGCATATTAAAAACAAAATGAAACAAAACAACACAAAACAAAACACAGACTAGAATAAGTTTAAAATGCAGTGAAATGAGGCAGACATAACTTCCCTGGGCAATGTACTGGAATGCTGGCTTGGATTCTCATTGCTATTTTTCTCATCCCCCTTTTAAAAACACTCAAGCTCATTCAAGTCCTGCCTGACTGATTCTCAAACCATTAATTAAAATGCAGTCAGTTCCAAGGAGTATAAATCCAACCACAAAGTGGTACTTGTGGAAGGGTGGTATCAGCAGAAGGTGCGCCTTGCACACGCTGCAGCGGCCTGGCTTAGCACAGGCACGCTCCATGTAGTGCAGCACACTGCAAATTCACACTGCCCAGAGAATAGATGCTCATCCCAACCTCTCTTTGATTCCAAGACAGCAAACATGCACAGGGATCCCTTAAAAGCAGTGTTTAAAGCTGTTTCGTAAAAATAAGACAGCAGGCAGCACTTGCTGCCTCCAAACATTTGACTATGCTAAGTTTGCTGCTGGGATCTGGTAGGATTAGGAGCCACATTTAATCTTCCCAGAATGCCTAATTCTCCAGGGCTAACAAACACAGTGTACACACAAATACAGCCCAGAGTGCTGGGCGCCAAAGTGGTCTGTGTCCCTACATCTCACTTCCTTGTGTCCCATGTGCTGGGACTTTGGGCAAGTGGGGTTGTTCAGCCTGAGGAGGAAAAGGCTCTGGGGAGATCTTAAAGCCCCTGCCAGTGCCTAAAGGGGCTCCAAGAGAGCTGGAGAGGGACTTTGGACAAGCACCAAGGTGGCTTCAAACTGAGAGAGGAGAGGGTAGGATGGGATATTGGGAAGAAATTCTTGGCTGTGATGGTGGTGAGGTCCTGGCACAGGTTGCCCAGAGAAGCTGAGGCTGCCCCATATCTGGAAGTTTTCAAGACCAAGTTGGCCAGGGCTGGGAGCAACCTGGTCTAGTGGAAGGTGTTCCTGCCCATGGTAGGGGGGTTTGAACTGCATGGTCGTTGAGGTCCCTTCCAACCCAAAACCTTTTATGATTGCATGATTATATGTCTGAGAAAATATTTTGGAGAAATAGTATTATGTCATTGTTTAGTTATAATGCTCTTTTTTTCGTTTTTTTCTTTCCTGCTGTCCTTTTGTGGAACTTCCTCTGTTTTCTCCCAGAGAAGTGGGGAGAAAGGCTCCACGGAGCCCTCCCGGCCCTCACCCAGCGAGCTGCAACCAAATCCCATACCATGCTCCCTCTACTGGTCTTTGTGATCCTCCTACAAGAAAGGACAGACACGGAATGCAGTGAGGCATTCAGGAGTGGGGTTCCATGTCCTTTAGAAAGGGACAGGAGAAGGGTCATCGCTGGGCTGAATTGGCAGCTAAATTTTAGCAAAGAGGTTGTTCCAACACAGCATAAGTGGTGGCTTATGGCCACAAATAATTTACAGACTATATGTTGCATATAATTATTACAGTCACATAAGTCATAGAATTACAATATGGTTTGGGTTGGAAGGTGATAAATAACACAGAGAATAGAAATTTTCAGTTCCCCTGAAGTTGCTGAATAGAGCTTAAAGACTAACTAGCAAACAAAAATATTAAAAGGTGCAAAGGTATGCACACAAAATGGTAAATGTGGCTTACCAGTGGAGGAACAGATAAAGAGGCCTACAGTGGTTTTTTTGCAAGAAGCAACAGCACATGCCCAAAGAAAAAGTTCAAGGAAAGGTCATCTTTAAAATTGAAGTATTCACTGAATATGACCCCCAGAGATCCCCTTAGAGGACCTGCCAGGACCATAAAAGGATTTCCGGTGGGAGGGAGATGCATGCAAATTAGTTCTAGGAAAAGTGATGTTTATGTATTAGCTAGGAGACATGCTTTAATGAATATGTATGTTATGATGCATAAATACCTTGTTGTAAAGCCTCATCACACACATTAGATTAAAAGAGATATCCTAATGTGTCCTGCACAGATAAAGAATGCCTGCTTTCTAACATTTCAAATTGCATTAGAAAGTTTTTTCTGGCCAATTTCAGTACCAAAGGGACCTTAAAAGCCTTCCACTCTCTGCCATGGGAATGGACATCTTCCACTAGACTAGGTTGTTTCAAGCCTTGTCCAACCTGACCTTGGACACTTCCAGCGATGGGGCAGCCACAGCTTCTTTCGGCAACCTGTGCCGGGGCTTCACCACCCTCACAGCCAAGAATTTCTTCCCAATATCCCATCTAAATCTACTCTCTTACAGTTTGAACCCATTCCCCCTTGTTCCATAACTATAGTTCCTGATGAACAGTCTCTCTCCGTCTTCTCTTTAAGGCCCCTTCAGACACTGGGAACGTGCTGTGAGGTGAACACACAACATTCTCTTCTCCAGGCTGAACAGCCCCAACTTTCTCAGCTGTTGTCATAGGGCGGGTGCTCAGTCCCCTTATCAATTTTGTGGCCTCCTCTGGACTTGCCCCAGAAGTGCCATTTAACCTTCTTATATTGGGGGCAGAGTACTATAGGTGGGGTCTTACGAGAACAGAGTAGAGGGTTATTTCTGGTTGAGCAGCAAAGCTGATGGGTGACCTTGGACATGTCATCTCTGATCTTCACTTTGCTCCAGCTCTCCCTAATCCTTATCCCAGGCCCTACTCCATGCAGGATGGACTCTGAGGCTGGGTTCTTATTTTATCCTTTGGGCTGGTGGGTTCTTTGGCTTTTTGGGTTCCCAACTTCATTTTCCTGGATTGCAGCACGCAGCTTCTGATTCCGGGTGATCTCTGACCAGCTATGTGCATCACATCTGAGTTCTCTCAGTAGGCAATGTGTTCCTAAAGGAATTATCTTAGAAATTCACATTGCTCTCTTCCTTTCACAACCCATGAGCTCTTCTGCTGCACTGCTCAGATTTGTATCAACTTGTGATGGCTCTGACGCAGGACTTGCTGCTGTTCCATGCATCCATACCATGCCAAGGGGACACCAGATAAAAGAGTAAGGGCAAAGGCCAGCCACATGCATTAAGTAAATCAGGGAATGTCACAGAAGTCCCTCTCAAGAGAACAGCAGCTCTGGGAGACTGCCCAGTGCACACTCAGCTTTACCCATCCATCCTGTTCCTCAGCAGAAGGGGACACTGACATTGCAAGGAACCCAGGATCTCTTGGATTCTGGTTAAAGCTTGGTCCTGTGCCCACCAGATAAATTCTGAGCAACCTGAAGGGCAGGAATGCTGCAATATAGATGTGGAAAACAAAGATAAGATTTCCCTGACTGCTGGAATGCAGTAAAGTTAAATAGGTGTGGAAAAGTCAGATGATTGAAAGATGAGGTTTGTGAAAATGGTCATCCCCACTTTTTTCTCTGTCTTCCAATAACCTGACAGCTGGGAAGATTATCATTCAACACCAAACTCCCAGCACCCCATAGCATGACTGGTGTCCCCAGACTGTGTCCAGACTCCAGAGGCAAAGCTGGTCCCTGAAACACTGAAGAGCCGAAGGGATCGGTGGCACTTACCGTGATGGGGAAGTAGTCCCTCATGTACCTCCAGACAACGCAGTTCCGGAGTACGTGGATCCGCCGCCCACCCTTTCTGGGTTTCTCCCTGTCTATAAACCACCATGCGGCATAGAGGGCACTGACCAGCCAAAAACGAGTGAAGAAGAGGGCGATGAAGGCAGCTGTACAGCACTGTGCTGAAAGAAAAGCCAACAGTGACTTGGCAGTTGGGTTAGGTGGACTTCGGGAGAGGAATGGTTCACTTGGAGAGGCATTTTGGTCCTAGGATGGAGCCCGAACCTCCACTGGGCTTGCTGCTGAATTTATCCCTGTGAAGGCACCTCTGATGCAGAGGTGATTTCTTTTCTATCTGCCCCAGGAATCTGAACAGACACCAAGTATCTCCCTTGCAGCAACCACCAATTTCTCCAAAGGCCACCATGTCTTGCTCTTCCCAAAAGACTGATGGATCTCACTCCATTCACAAGGTCCTCATGGATCAGCTCTCTATCCCTTTGCTGTCTTGCTTTCCTCTGGAGTCAGCCTGAGAATCATTTCAGAGTCATCTCTGAAATGATAATGACCTTGTTTTACCCCAAAACTCCCATTAATAGCCCCTGATGACAGCTGATATTTTTCAATGGCAGCAAAAATGATTCTGTGTCCTGTCTGTACAGTCCCCAGTAGCTTTATCCTGAGCAAATTATTCCCCGTTTTAATTGTGTCTTTGATTTATACTCATACATAAGATTTTACTGTTTACTGAGTTTTTTGTTATTGATTTTGGACCCTTTCCTCCACTTCTTAGGTTCAGTCTCAACTCTAATCCTGGTCTCTAGCGGATTTTCAGTCCTTTCAACTCGGTGTCATCATGCATTATATAAGAATGCTCTATTTAATTCTCTAAGACTTTCATGACTTAGGACTTTCCCAAGTCATTAAAGACTCTTCTAAGCTGCCTCCAGTTAGTGCTCAGCTTTGACCTCTACATCCCGCCTTCATTATACCATGTTTTTTCATGGGAACAAGAGAAGTCTATGTGTAAAAAAAATCACTTGGTACATGAAATCCCACGCAAGCCCAACAGTGTCTGTCTGCAGAGACTGGTAAGTGATGAAAGCCACCAAGGTGCAACCTGGTAAAGCCTGCCTGGAAATAGCTGTGTCCTCTCCATCTGTCCCTCTGGAAGCCATAGTATTGCTTATGAACGGGAAGACTGAGCTAAAAAACCCCAAAGATTCATCCAAGTCCATTGCTTTCCCCAGCTTGTGGGTTACACGTTTTATATATTTTGTTCTGCTTTGGGTCTTCACCATAGATTCACCTCCTAGGGCTGAAAGATGTGAGGATGGAGATGCCTTGCTCAGCTTCAGCCTCAGCTGTGATTTAGATGCATCCACACCCTCATGCTCTGAGACACCTTTCCATCTTTGTGAGTAACTTGATACCTGCTCTCTCCACCTCACCTCAGCTAAGGCCTGTCAGAGAAGTGGGATAGGATGCTCTCATCTAAGACCTTCATGTACCTCCTGTTTGCTTTCACTTAAGGATAAATAAGTAGATCAGGTGTGCAACTTTTTTTTTTATTTTTTATTTTTTTTTTTGTTTGTTTGTTTGTGATAAATCACTCTGATTACAAAGCTTTGCATAGAAAAGCAAATCCCTGCCCCTTTTTAAAACACTGCCATGATGATACCAATAATTCCTATGGGGGAAAAATGTGCCATAATCTAACAGGATCCTAAATCCCCTTAAAGCTGAAATGGGATTGTATGTCTGCCTATAAGTAGAGACACTGCAGCAGGTATCTGGATAGCCACTAAGAATTTTCCAGTGGGAAAAAACTGCAGCTCTCTGCAAAGCAACAGGTCTAACCTTTAATGCACCCCACACGGCAGAAAGAACCACTGCTCGCACATGGTGCCACATTTTTCATGGAATCATAGAAGCCCTGTCAAATCTGGCCTCGGACATTTCCAAGGACGCAGCAGCTGCAGCTTCTCTGGGCAACCCGTGTCAGGGCCTCACCACCATCACAGCTAAGAATACCTTCCCAATATCCCATCTAACGCTGCCCTCTGGCAGTGCGAAGCCATTCCCCCTTGCCCTGTCATTCTAGGCCCTTGTCCAAAGGCCCTCTGCAGCTCTCTTGGAGTTCCTTTAGGCACTGGCAGGGGCTCTAAGGTCTCACCAGAACCTTCTCTTCTCCAGTCTGAACACCCCTAGCTCTCACACCCTGTCTCCAGAACAGAGCGGCTTCAGCCCTTGGAGCATCTCCATGGCCTCCTCTGGACCTGCTCCAAGTGGAGTCTCATGGAAGTGGAACAGATGGGGAGAATCCCCTCCCTCAGCCTGCTGCTCGTGCTTCTCTTTCAAATGCCACAGACACAGACTTTATAACTCTCAAGAATTCCATAGAACATGAACTGCAGCTCCAGGGTCCACATCATAGGTAAACACAATTTTACTGCACCTAGGAGCCCGGTCGTCAGGTCTGCTGCAAAACTGTGCAGTGCCTAATTCTCTTTTTATCATACTGTGCAAAGATCAAAGTACGTTCTGTGAAGTGAAGGAGTAGTTCTGGTCTAAATCCATGCTTTATCTCACAATTATATAATTATTAATTTCTTCCTTGATTAATTTGCAATTTAGTTTTTTTTTTCTTTTTTTTTTCAGAACAGAATTTGCACTCAGTGACCTTCTCTCAATTTTAAGATTAGGGGGTTTTGTGTCCTTTTAAAACCTTTTGGTGCTCTGTGGGAAAGGAGCCCATTCCTGTCCCAGAATGGACTGTCGGTCTGAAAGTTACTGTGGATGGGAACAAAAAGACAAGAAAGCTCCAGAAAATGTACAGTTAAGTCTGCATCCAAACCAATTCCAGCCTTAGACAGGCACCTGATTATTTATGGTCTATAATTTGGTGAGCAGGAGGAACTCCATATCACTGCCTGGACTCCAAGAGTTTCTGGGCCACCAGTGGCAGCATATTTGCCACAGAGCTCTATTACTGCTTCCCAAAAGCCATGTCAGGCCCCCAGGCTGAGTCCACCACCACCAGCCCCACTGCTCAGAAGAAATGGGCAGGTTTGGGTGTGAGGTTGCAAACAGATGTGGTCCTCACTCCTCGCTCTGCAGGTCTGGACCCCTGTGCTACAGCCCAACAGCTCAGGCTATATTGCTATAAAATGGCTTAAACCCTTACACAGAGCCCTTTCAAGGCAGACAAGGGCTGCAAGAGCAGGATTAAGGGTGTCATGCAAGTCTTTGCAGATGCATTAGTTCTGTTATCTGAAAATAGCCAGATAGTTCTGGGCTGGGCTGAGATTAACTGCCGCACTGTCTACACTGTCATGGAAAGTGGAGACTCGTTCAAACCAAAACTAAAACCAAAGGGTCCTTGACACGAAGGAAAGCCATACGCAGACCCTAAGTCTTGCGCTTCTGATTAGTCCAGATGCAGGAAGGTTTCTCTATGGTTGTCCATGGTGAGGTTTGGCTCTGGATGAAGCATTTGTAGGATGGTTGTGGACTCTGCAGTGCACTTGTTGAGCAGGAGTGCAGCAACTTTTCGTGGTCCAGGACACAGCATCTCACATCATCATGGCTTTATGGGACTCAGCAAAGAAGAGAGACATCCATGAGGATGTGATGACTTCTTTTGTTTCTTTCACAGGTCAAGTGGTTTCCTGGGCTGGATTCCTTCAAAGAAGCTCAGCGCAAAAATGAAGTGCTGGGTTTGTTATGCTGAGTAGTTTTGTTGTGAGCAGCAAGTCCCTCTCTGGACAAAAACATGGCCGTATCACAGAGCGCAAATATGTCATGGGCTCCAAGTGAGCCATGGTTTCCAAACGAGCCACAGGTTCCAAAGTACATGGAGGACTTCTCTGGCCAAGTCTAAGCAGGGACCATGTCCCATCAAAGTGCTGCTAACCCAGCATTTGTTCATTCAGCTTGAAACAGGGAAAACAGCAGCCCACAGACAGAGATTTTTGTTATTGCAACATCCCCAAAGTGAGTCAGATTCATACTACACTTGTCAGGAGGGTTTGCAAGCTCATCACAGAATCACAGAATGGGTTGGGTTAGAGGGATTTTAAAGAACACCCAGTTCCAACCCCACTGCCATGGGCAGGGATATCTTCCACTAAACCAGGTTGTTCAGAGTCCCATCCAAATTGGCCTTGAATGCTTCCAAGATGCACATTCCTGAGGTCCCCAGCACCATCCTGAAGTCGCTGACAGTGAGCACCTGCAGAGATACTGCACCCTTGGGAACAGCTGAGCTGGGTGGGCTGTGGACTACACTCAGCGGCCAAAGGAAGATTGATCACACTGGTGCCACATGCCCTTTGAGCCAACCCTGATGACTTGAAGGGTTCAAAGGCTGGATTTGGCACGCTGGGTCTGCAGAGGCAATGTGTCCAGGTCTCCTGCCCCTGCACTGGGTTTGTTTGCCATGGCTCAGCCAGCCCTGCACTCATGGCTCTGCGTGGTGTATCTGGGTTGATGTCCATGCCCAGTGGAGAGTGGGAATGAGAGAGCAGCAGGAAGCAGTGCAGCAGGCTTCAGCACCAGCCTGCTGATTTCAGTTTCCTGCAGTAGCCTGGTTCCAGTGCATCATGAGGGGGCACTGGTCAGTACTCAGATTGTGTACTGGGGAGGCAATGGGACTCCATGCCCTGCAACCCATTCTTGCACCTTGCACTCTTCCTCCAGCAGCTGTCAGCCTCTGAAATAAATGAAACCGTTTGTCTCCATGCTCTTATCAGAAGCATCCTCAAGAAAACTGGCAATGTGGACAATTCCTGCCTATTGCAAGGGATGCTGGAGCAGAGCTTCCTTCCAGCACTGGGGCCAAGCTGCTGCCCTCACCCAGCATCCTGCCAGGAATGAATGAGTCCCTCGCCCCGGTCCTTGGCTTCTCAGGGAATGCATTTGCACAACCATAGCAACAGCTGCCTGCAATCAGTGCTGCTGATCTCTGGCCAAAGGGCTGTGCAGCGGTCAAATGGGCCTTTTCAGAAGCCCTTTTCTGGCAGCAGAAGCACAAGCCTGTCTCCCAAACAAAGGAGTAGGAGGCAGCTAAATCCTGCCCATGGAAGGCCTGAGCTCTGTGCTTGAGGACTATAACAGCGCAACAAGTGGTGTTTGGCAGCTCATGGGATGAAATTAAGGGTATCCCTTAGCATCTAGCTTGTGCAGTTGTTAAACGGGGAGATTTTGGATGGGAAGCTCCAGGCTTAAAGAAAAGTCGTAAAATGACCCACACCAGCTGGAATTGCTTCATATGGTTTTTTTATCATCTTTCCAATGTCTTTCTTAGAGCATTTCTTAACTGCTTTTGGCTTCAGATTGTATCACCACCCCAATAAAAAAGAAC
>VZRN01004071.1:202054-216228 GCA_013397935.1 Dasyornis broadbenti | reverse complement strand
CCCAAAAAAAAAAAAACCCCCCCCCCCCAAAAAAAAAAAAAAAAAAAAAAAAAAAAAAAAAAAGAAAAAGAAGAAAAAATCAAAGTCACATCTTTCCAGGGAAAGATGACTGTGTTGCAAGTAACTCCTACAACCACAGAAGGTGTCTTCCTCCTGGCCATTTGCTGTCATTCTGCTGGCTCCAGAAGTCATTTCCATCTCTCAAATGTCAAGTGCCAGCTTGCTCCCAATACCAAGAAGGGAAAAACCTCAAGTACAAATTGTTTTACTGGAAAACACTGTTAAAGTTCCATAAGCACCAGCTGTATCCATGTTGGGAATGGGGATGTGCTGTTGGATCCCTTGTCAGCACTGCAATTACATCTCACTGCATTCCAACTGATTCAGGCACTGTGGAAGGAAATACAGGTGCAGGGACAGAGAGGGAACTCCGGAGCACCCCAAAATGTCCCATTCTGGCCAGCTGGGTCCAAGGCTTCACGGCTCTTGCCAAATGTCCATCTCTCATGCTAGGCTGTATTTGTGTCTCCTCCTGCAAGGTGTTCTCTGGTGGCAGAAGGTTGATCACATCTGGGATCTCTCCTGCACTAGAATATTGATCACATCTGGGATCTCTCCTGCACTAGAATATTGATCACAGCTGGGATCTCTTTTGCTCAGGGAGCCCACCAGGGTTTATAACACAAGTAGAGGATGGCACCAAGGGTGGCTGTTTGGTGTTTCTCTTCCAAAAAAAGGGCAGCTTCCCCCATCCTGGTGACCAGCAATGGTCCCTGACCTCTGGAATTGCCCAAATTAGGCTAATGTGTAGTTTGAAAGAGTGATACTCAGCATGGGCCAATCCAACACCAAGAAGCATTCAAAGAGCTAGTGTCTGGATCAGTATCACACAGTCTTCCAGTCCATCAGATACTGGTGCAGAGGTGGCCATTCAGGCTCAGGTCTGTAGCAGATTTTGGAAGGGCACATCTCAGAAACTGAGTGGGACTGCGAAGCACAGCTTGTGCTTTCTGTGCAGGTACAGTTCTGGAGATGTTTGTGTACCAGGACAGGGATACACACAAAGACCTGCTGTGTTTTGGGGCTGGTCAACAACTGTCTTGCCGAGGAGCTTTACACAGTTGCCATCTGAGATTCACAACTGGCCCCAAACCGGGCCAAAGGACACTTCTGAGACAGAGTCAAAGAAGCGGATATTTGCTTTATTCAGCGCGCTGGGTGTGTGGGGATCGCTCCTCCAAACACACACACCAGGCACTTCTCACAACACAATATTAAGGGTACAAGTCATGAATATGCATCACATTCTTTTGGACAAGCATGGTTATACAAATTATTTCTCAGAAAACATTAATACCATCAGCATGCATGCCCTGTGTAAGCAGGTGGTCGTGTTGAGGTAGATTCCTGGAATCGATTTCAGGCTGGTCATTTTCCCCTTTATCTTGACAAGATCAAGGCGACTTTGGCGTCTCAGGTTTTTGTAATCAACATTTACTGTCTCTCACTAGCTAACTGTGCTTATATATCACTGAGTTTCCCTTTTCATAACAAAGGGAAACTCAGTGATGTTATCTTTCAGCTTGGCTCCTGATGGGCTGTAAATGGCCCCAAACATTTTACACTGTTTACCTGCCTCTGATACTCCCAGCTCTTTATTTCCCTAACACTAGGAAACACTGGGATGTCACTTTCCAGCCTGATGGGCTATAAATGTCCCCAGGCAGTTTGCACTCTCTGATAACTTGCCTCTGGGTCTCCCATCTCTTTATTTCCCAGTGCATCCTATTCAAAGCTGCAGGTTTGTAATTTCCATCAGCACCTGATGCCCTCCACCAAGTAGTGAGTTTGTCTGCATCTCAGCTTGCTGATGTGTCTTTTCCTCACACTGCTTGGATTTTCTCGGAAAAATGACCTTTTGGAATGTGCAGGGGCATCTGTAAAAACTTAAATGCCCATTCCCAGGGCTGCAAAGCAGAGTCCCCGATGCACTTCCTATGGTACCATTCCTCAAACATGGTAAAGCTGTTTCTCACACCTAACACCAAGCAGAGAAACAGCTTTAACCAGGAAAGCTCTAAACCTAAAAAGCAGGAGAAGCTGAAAACCCCACCCAGGTTTAGATGCTGCAAAAGACCTGTAGATATTCCCATGCACAGGCAGGCAGCCTTACACTTCTGTAGTGCCACCGTGCTCTGATTAGGTAGTGAGAAGAAGCCAAAAACACTGGCACAGGTTGCTCACGAAAGCTGTGGCTGCCCCATCCCTGCGGCCCTGTTCAAGACTATGTCAGATGGGGCTTGGAGCAACATGGTCTAGCAGAAGGTGACCTTACCCACCTAGGGTAAGGCCAATCCCAGTAGGGGATTGGAACTGGATGATCTTTAAGGTTCCTTCCAACCTAAAACAACCACTCTGCTATTCTATGGAAAGTTTCTCTGGCTTCTCAGATAAAGGAAAAATATATGTCTCTTACCTAGACTCAGGAAGCTGAAGATCCATTGAACCACTGCTGCTGTCTGAAGCCTCCTCTGCAGTGGCACAGACAGCGGAGCGAACTCAACCTTCATGTTGGCCTCTGCACGCACGTCTCGTAAGGAGAAGGAAGCAAGTGGCAAATGCAAAGTGCAAAGTTGCCTGTCAATATTTACCCAGTTTTACAGTAGAAGGGATTGTGCAACATACAGTGGCAGTGGTGCCTGCCCACAACACCATTCTGTACAAGCAGGAGAGGGAGGTGTCACTGACTTTACACCAACATGACTCACAATGTTGTTAGATGGTGACAATTTCATGCTTCTACCACCCAAATCTGGGAAGTAAACTCCATTCAGGACCCAATCCTGTTTTCAAGATCTGTCAATTTCAAATTTTGCAATATTTGATGCTGGCAGAGAGAATGAGACATTCATGGCTGTAAGCCAGGTTTTATTTTTCCCCTTCCCCTACAAATCACCCTGTGCACAGCAGGAAGGGACAAGCACAGTCAGGTCACTTTTGTTTGCAAGTGATGTGATGTGGATGGGTTTCAGTCTCAGCCAAGGAGGTGGGGAGACAACACAAGTGTGTTTCACTGCTGAGCACAGAGTACATGAGGAACCACATGCTTCTGCCAAGACATGGATGGATGGTGGATGGATGGGGCAGATAAGTGTCCATGTGCATCCTTGCACACATTTATGTAGGTGTAGAGAAAGGAAATAGTGTTTTGCATTTATATGTCCAAGCAGGTACACAGTCTGAGCCTGTGTCTTGTCATATGCAAAGAGATGCAATGTACCATGTGGGAAAAAAAAATCAGAAATTTAGGGGGAAAATATCCTCAAGGAACTGACAAGCTACTCAGGTAAACAAAGAAATCATCTCCTGGGAGGGCTGGGAAAACCGAAAGTCCCATTGTATCCAGGATACAGAATAATACCATGAACAGACTGCATTGAACAATGAGCTGATGCACTGTGAAAGCACTGGCCATGTACAAAGACTTCACTCACATGTCTGAGGGGCATTTCAAATCCCCAAGGTCACCACAGCCAAGAATTACAGAAAAAACTAAAAACAACCTTTAGCCGAAGCAAATCAGGGTTGTTAGCTGAAAAATAATTCCTCCCCTTTGTCAGGCCTAGGAAGATGCTGGGCTGTGAGGGATTTACATCTGTTAGACTTTGTTTTCCTGAATCACTAGGACAACAGGGCTCTCATGAAACCCCAAGGGATCTTTTCAGAAAGGCATCAGTTGCTTTAATTGAGCTAAAACTGGTTTAGATTTCACTCAAATCTCTTCCCATCCTTTGTCTTCTGCTGCAAATGTCAGGACCTTGCCTGCTTCAAGAAAGCAAAGGAGGTTTTTAATTCTTTCAGCACTGTTACCTGGAGACAGAATGTTTCCTCATGAGAAACCATCCGTGCTTTCCAAAATTCTGTGGGGAGATCTGTGGGCCCAGGGCTCCTGGTCTTCCTGGGCTGTGCAACACCAGCACTATCAGAAAGGAGGATGGTGGGACCAAGGAGGGGTAAGATTGGTTATTTGGGGAAATTCCTTCCTCAAAACAGTTATCAAGCCCCTGTACAAGCTGCCCAGGACAGTGGTGGAGTTCCCGTTCCTGGAAGGATTTAACAGACATGTAGATGTAGCACTTGGGTTAGTGGTGGGCTTGGCAGTGCTGGGGGAATAGTTGGACTCAATAGTCTTAGAGGACTTTTCCAACCTTAACAATTCTATGACTCTGTGAAAAGTTCTTGCAGGGACATCTCTAGTCCAGTGATGATGTTTCAAGGTGTTTTCCATCCAGCACTCTTGTCCTTGTTGGAGGGGATGCCATGCCAAGGGACTCTTTTGGTTTTCACTAGAAAACTGTGAAAAGAGTCACACCTGTGCCCTGGGGACACCCAGACATGTGGGAAGAATTTTCTGCTCCCAGAAATTTCAGACTAAGCCCTAGAGCAGTTGTATTGCTTATTACCAAAGCAGTTGTATTGCAGAGAGTCACAGGTCTTTGCTCGTGGCTTACTATGACAAGGAAAGCCTCATCCTTCACATTTGTGAGGAAGTCAGCTCCTTGGAAGAACTGACCAAGGAGTTAAGCAAGGCACAGCTGGATAATAAATATTTGTGTCCTGCTTTGGTGTGGTTATATCATTTGCTTTTTGTCTTTCTACTTTCTTAAATCAGGAGAGAAAACTAACTACTTATGGAGGGCTTTGAAATCTGCTTAAATAAGGAAGAGATCAGAGATTTTCAGTCAGGAGGAGCTGGGAAAGGGGCATCTCCATACTGAGTGTAGATAAAAGAGAATCTGTGACTTAGAATCACTGAATCACAGAAATAATTTAGGTTAGAAAAGATCTCTTAGGTCATGGTGTCCATCACTGCCAAGGCCACCACTAACCCATGTCCCCAAGTGCCTCATCCACATGTCTGTTAAATCCCTCCAATGGGGACTTCACCACTGCCCTGGGCAGCCTGTTCCAGGTCTTGACAACCCTTTTGGGGATGAATTTTTTCTAATTTCCAATTTAAACCTGCCTGGCATAACTTAAGCCTTTTTCTTCTGTGTGGAAGGCAGTGAGCCTTCAAGTCAACCTCCTGCACTCCCCTGGAGGAGTCAGAGCTAGGCAGCTCACCTTCAAGTTCAGGGTGAGAAACTGGAGTCATTCCGACAGGCCTTGCTTCCCCCATGCTAATAGCCCCTTCCCTGTTGGCTAATCGGTTTCCACCCCACCCTCTACCTTCCCCATATAAACCCCTGTCCTAACCCCAACACCTCAGGCTGGTCTCGTCCCTGGCCTCCCGTTCGCAGGGTGCTGGACAATAAAGACTACCTCTGTGGAACTGCCACACGAGCCGCCTCACTCTCTCTCCCCGGGTTCACCTTGGGTGATTTCACAAAAGAGCTGATCACTTGTAGCGGAGGTGTCGCTACACTTGCTGAAATCACTGTCGCTCCAGGAGGCTTTTGCCAGCACCCCTAGAGAGGCTGTCCCCCGTGGGACGCTCTGTCTAGGAAGGTTGCGGCATCCCGGCGCTGCCAGCACCGAACCTCCGAGCAACCGCGACACTTCTGGTCCTGTCACTTGTTTCCTGGGAGAAGAGACGGACCCTCTTCTGGCTCCACCCTCCTGTCAGGAAATTGTGGAGTGCAAGAAGGCGTCCATCCCCTCCAGCCTCCTCTTTCCTGTTTTAGGGAAGAGCAGATCTGTGTCTCCAAACTAGCTAATCAGTAGGTGACATGCCCAAACACTGAACCCTGATCTCTATATCCCATATCCTGATACCTTGGTCAGTCTTATTTCCTAACATACTCAGGCATTCGCACACATAGGGGCCATGATAAAGCTCCAACTACATTCCCCTTGGCTCTTCCCTTTTCAGTTATTTATAGTCATTTATTCAATCTCCTACTGCTTGCATTCCCTCTGGGAACACTAAGTTCCTTTAATCCCTCAATAAGTCATCTTCTGTAAACCCTTTATCAGTGGCCCTTGTGACTCAGTGGAGCAATGTCCCTCTCAGACTACAAGGAGCAACCCATAAGCCCGGAGTCATGCAACTGTGGGTTTTTCAAGTCACCAGACTTTGCAAGTGAGCACAGTATGGCATGCCCATGAGACTTCACAGGTTGCATATGGACACCTGGCCAATTTGCAGGATCAGGACCGGGAAAGCCTAACACAGAGCATCCGCATGAAGAAATGCAAGGAACAATGCAGTGGCTCATACAGGATGCCAGGAGACTGCATAGTTGGCAGGAGCTGGTCATGGCTCCTTGTGGAGTTTCTTGTTGAAGCCCCACCACATATAGACCCTATGGAACTTAGTGCCCCAGCGGAGCTATAAGCTCTTCAGATCACTGCTCATGTCTTCCAATCATAGATAATCTCCTTTTATTTACCTTAAAGCCTCTCAGTCATTCATATTTGCTCCTAGAACTAATTTACCCTCCAGTGGGGAAAACGATCAGAAGGAAACTGAACATATCACCTTGGTAGTTGCATGGTGGATTCTCTGAGTCCCATTCTTTCCTGACCCATCACTCCTTCAGTAGTAAGTGTACTTCCCTTGGGCGGTTCTCCTTCTGCCACCCCAAACCTATGTGATACCTTTGCACCAAGCTTGGTCTTTGTCCCTCCCCAGCTCTGAGTGAGGGTGTGGGTGTGAGAGAGACTCACTTCTGCCTGGTGGGTTTTTTGCTTTTGGGATTTTTTTTAATGCAAAGTCTTTCAAATTTTACTCCCGTTTCTACCTGTTACAAAATCACTTCTGAAATCTGGCTGCATTATGCCAGTGATTTTCATTAAAGAATTTCACGTCCTTTAGAGCACTTGAATTACTGGTCAAATTTTCTTTTTATACATTTCAATTATTCTTTTTATGCAGCACTCCGATATGGATTTGCTTTGGCTCCTGTCCCATTTGGCCTCAAAACACTCTCACAACATACATGAATCATAAGCAAAGTTGACAAGGAAAACAAGAACACCCCAGGCAAAACCTTGTTCCAGAAGCTGTGCATGATTATAAAATTACTTAAGATGTGAGAGGCCACTAAAACTCCCCTTTAAATTGTCACCTGCAATGTTGTTGTGTTCTCTTGTTCCTGGTGATAGATGTTAGGGATGGGAGCAACTCAGACAAGTATCATCAGTGCTGGGACGTCTCCTGCAAAGCAGAGGGAGTGCCTTGGACAGACAAAGTAAGAAGAGCTTTCCTGCATCTGACTGGGAGCTGAACACTCTGCTCCAAGGGAGCTGCAAGTGTGGTCTGGCTCTGGCTTTGGAGATGAAGTTGCACCTACATTTAGCCCATGAAACAGATGCCCAGGGTCCCTCTCTAATGTAGGAGAAAGGCTCCTAAGGAGATATGGGGCTCCTACCTGATTTTCTTTCATCATTTTCACTTCATTCCAGCTTTTGTTGGTGATCTCCTGGGTGCAATGGGATGATCTGCCATCCCCTTCCTCTGACAGTTGTCCGTTATTAGCGAGGAATTTGCTGCGGACCTTTGAGATGACTACCACTGTATGGGGTTTTTTCCCTAAATAAACCCACCTTCCACTTCTATAGGGTCTTGCACTGAGCTTTACCACGCCATTCTCACAATGCCATAGTATTATTTCCAAGAAGAATTGGTGGATATGTGTGTACAGGGTGTGGGGGAGAATGTGTACAAACAGCATGTGATGACACGTCAGCTGGTGGTCTTGATGCCTAAAACAGGGCAACCTGTAACAGAGGCCAAGACAAGTTAGGACAATAAAAAGCAGACAAATTTATTCATGGCCTGCAAGGTACATTCAGGGCAAGCAAGGCCTCCCCCAGTGGGACTACACCTGAAAATGGACAACGGGTCATGTGCTCTTCACCTTTTATAAGTTCTGTCATATTAGCATATCGGTCTCAGTTCTCCAGTCATACCCTCAGGTGACAATGGTAACCACCCCAGGCCACTCCTTCTTCACTTACTGTTGTTTACATATTTTCGGGGCCCCAGGGCAACAAAGTGTCCTTGAAATTCTAGTGGTTTGGCTAAAGCTGATGGAAACAGAGGTTTATAACGTTACATAAGAAGCACAGAACTACACCAAGTTACAGATACATAAAGAGCAAAAACTAGGCAAAATTCTCAGGCATCAGTCTGAGAAAAGTGGCCAATCCACCTTTGTCATCAGATCCCACAGCAAAAAGGTCTGGGCAAGATCTTACGGTATCAGCATCTGCTCACATCATCATTGCCCATCACCTTGCTCTTCATGCCATCACAAAATGTAGGAGAAACTGTCCAAAATGTCCCTGGATGGTCTCCAATAGCTTAAGTTTGACTGAAAGGTGCCCAGGCTTCCTGTGAGGATGACAGGAGAAGAAGGTTCATCAAGTACCCTATCAATCAGTCGGGTACTTCCAGAACATCCTCGTTATCACTTGCACAGGGAATACTTGCAGCTATTCCTTGCCTCCACGCCAGTGGATCCCAGCATGGATAGGACAGGGAACCGCTCATGGGGCTCTGCTCAAAGTCAGTGATGATTTTGGGTGCTGCAAGATATTGGTCTTGCTCTGATTTGTACCACACCATGGTGACTTTAGCATCATCATACAATCACAGACTGGTTCGGGTTGGAAGGGACCTTAAAGCGCATTCAGTTCCACCCCCTGCCATGGACAGAGACACCTTCCACGAGACCACGTTGCTACAAGCCCTGTCCAACACTTCCAGGGATGGATTAGGCACAGCTTCCCTGGGCAACCTGTGCCAGTGCCTCACCACCCTCACAGGGAGGAGTTTCTTCCTAATAAAAAACCTTTTGGCAGGATCGTGCCCCAGATTGTGAGCGATGTCCTTGGCCATCCCCATTTTCCCATAATGTGGCATCACATTTGGCCATGCCATTTTCCCAGAGGAGGCTAGAGAAGGAATTCCTCCTTCCTGCCATGGTTGCTGCAATTTAAAAACAAAAATATATTTATTTATTTAACTCACATCCTCTCTCAGAAAGATTTGCAGCCAGCACATCAATTCCACTGATTAGAGCTAATGGATTTTACTCAATGATGCTTTTTCATAGTTGATTCCTGAAAGTGAATGAGCAGCCATGCTTCAGGATATATATATGAAACCATGTATTTCACTGAGAAAATAAGCATTTTTTTTTAATTCTGCAGCTTCTAACACCACCCAGGTCCGCATGGTATCTGCAGAGCAGCAAAGTCTCCTGATGCTGCAAAACCTCACAAGGCAGTTTTGCCCATAAATTTTGTTATAAATAAATAAAAGATGATTAGTGCATGACTGAGCATTTCCATGGGACACGAGCCCAGGCCTGCTGCAAATGAGGGACGCTCTGAAAAAGGTTAGGAAGCCCTGCATGCACGTGCCAATCCCCAATCCCCAAATGGGTGTAAGGTGCTGAGCAAATGCCTGTATGATGATGGCACTGCTGAATGCAGAAGTAAGACATGTATTAGCTCCAGAGTGGAAGCTGTTGCAATGGATTTGTACAGACTTGCACCCTCCAGGAACATGCTAATATCACAGAATCACAAAAACACAGAATGGTTTAGGTCGGAAGGGACCATCTTGTTCCACTCCCCTGCATGGGCAGGGATACCTTCCACTAGATCAGGTTGCTCCAAGCCCCATCCAAACTGGCTTTGAACACTTCCAGGCATGAGACAGCCACAGTTTCTCTGGGCAACCTGTGCCAGGGCCTCACCACCCTCATAGCTAAGAATTTCTTCCCAATATCCCATCTAATGCTGCCCTCTGGCAGTGCGACGCCATTCTCCTGTCTTGTCCTGTCTCTCAGGCCCTTGTCCAAAGTCCCTCTGCAGCTCTCTTGGAGCCCCTTTAGACACTGGCAGGGGCTCTGAGATCTCCCCAGAACCTTCCCTTCTCCAGTCTGAACAACCCCAGCTCTCCCAGCCTGTCTCCAGAACAGAGGGGCTTCAGCCCTGTGTTTGTCTTAATGGGCTCCTCTGGACTCATTCCGACAGGTCCACATCCTTCTTCCCACAAAACTTCCCTTTTATATTAAGAACAATTAATTTCGCTAACAGCTCTCAGTGCAACGAATCCTGAAATCGTGACATGGATGCACTTTGAATGATTTTCTGCAGGAAAGTCCACAAACACGTGCAGAGCCTCTGTGACCAGCAAATCTCCGATCAAGATGGGCTTTACACTCTCAAAAATCACCATGGCAGCTTTGAGACAAATGAAATTACTGAGAGTATTTTAAAAGAAAGACAGTCTTGAGCTTCATCACCCAGCAACCTTGATCCCATTGCAATCTTTTGATTGTACATCTTCCTTGCAGACCTTGGGTCACCACAATAAGGTCATTCTTTTCCAATTTTCCTTCTTCCTGTTCCCATACATATATTAATTTCTTTGCAATACTATAGTCCATTCAATACAAAAGCTGTTTGCCATTAACCTGCAGTGTGCATGGAAACACAGAGCTGGGGTCTGACAACAGCAGTTTTGGAATGACTCTACCATCTCTGCTGCTTGAAAATGACCAGGGGGTGCTGGTTGAGGCTGGCTAAACATGAGCCCAGGTGTGCCCAGACGGGCAAGAGGCCAAGGGCACTTTGCCTATGGCAGCAATGGTGTTTCCAAAAGGACCAGGGCAGTGACCATCCCCCTGTGCTGGGCCCTGCTGAGGCACCTCCAGTCCTATGGGCAGTTCTAGGGCCCTCACTCCAACAAGGACATCGAGAGGCTGGTGGACCACATCCAGAGAAGGGAACAGAGCTGGAGAAGGGTCTGGAACATGAGGAGTGGCTGGGGGATCTGGGAGGGCTTAGCCTGGAGAAAAGGAGGCTCAGGAGGAACCTTCTCATTTTATTCAACTCCTTGGAAGGAGATTGAAGCCAGGTGGGAGTCAGGCTCTACTCCCAGGTAATAAGCAACTGAACAAGAGGAAATGGCATCAAGTTGCACCAGTGGAGGTTTAGATTGGATATTCTTCATGGACAGATTTGTCAAACCCTGGCACAGACTGCACAAGGCATTGGTGGAGTCCTCGTCCCTGGAGGGATTTAAAAGCCATGTAGATGCGGCATTTGGGACATATTTAGCAGTGGCCTTGGCAGTGCTGGCGGAATGGTTGGACTCAGTGATCTTGGGTGACTTTTCCAACCTCAATGATTCTGTGATTCTATTTCAGAACCCAGCCTAAGCAGAGATTAGCACATCAATCATGGATGCACAGGAGCACACCACACGCTTACAAAGGTGATACACAGTGCATTGATGCTCCAGAACACTACAGCTTGGGTCCCAGCTTAGGAAATACTGAGGAGCTTCCTAAATCTTTAATTGCAATCTTCATTTTTAATTGCACTGGATGTAACAGCAGGAATGATATAAATCTGAAAGATAAGGCAATGTCTATGTATAGACACCTCTAGCTGATACATATTTATTTTCTTTCCAAAGGCAGCTCTTTGAACCATCCATCCCCAGCAGTGAGTACTCCAATACCATCCATTAAACGAGTTTCCACAATTTGCCTACAGGTAAGAATGAAATTAAACCATTCCAGACAAAGACAAGTGAAGAAAAAAACCAAACTCAAGCCCCAAATCCTCACGGCCTATGAATCAATAAGGGAATGCAAAGCATTGTAGTAGGGAAACAATCCCCAGAGGGATAATCCTGCCTTTCACTGCACTCCCAGCAGCTGCAGTCACTGATGAGTGGGAATTGCTTTTCCTCTTTGTAATTTAGTGTTTGGGTGTGTGGATTTCACTGGTTTTATTGGAGTTCTGCTCCCAGTGGAAATTCTGGCAGTGCAGCAAGGCTGACAAAGACCGGAGGGCTTCAAGTGTGGATGTGATTTGGGTGCAAATGGATTTTACTGGCATTGGGGAATAAAGATGCAGGGAAGATTGGAGGGATTGAGGGAGTGATGGAGAGACAGTGGGACAATGGGATGGAGGGATGAAGGGATGGAGATACAGAGGGATGGAGGGATGAATGGAAAATGGAGGTATGGAGTGATGGGGGAATGAAAGGATGGAGAAACAGGGAGGAATGGAGAAAGGGAGGGACAGAGGGACTGATGATAGGATGGGGAAATGGAGGGATGGAGGAAAGGTTGGAGGGCTGGCATGATGGGGAGAAGGTGGAGGCAAGGCTAGAAAGGAGGGTGGGATTTGGGGCTGTGAATCCACCCTGGGAATCAGATTTCAGAGGAAGCCGTCAGCAAGAGATGGCTGGGGGTGTTTTGGTTTAGGTTTGCAGCTGCAAAAAAGGCAAGAGGAAAGAATAAAACGTACGTGTGTGTGTGTGTGTGTGTGTGTGTGTGTGTGTGTGTGTGTGTGTGTGTGTGTGTGTGTGTGTGTGTCTGCACATACATGTGCCCACAGATGGGCACCTCACATATGTGTACACATGTGAGCAAGTATATGTATGTGTGTGCATGGGTGATTCTGTTCATGCGTTCACATGCATGTGTGCAGCATGCGCACATTTATGAGACTGGACATGTGTATGTGTGCATGTGTGCATGCATGTGCACACAGGCATCTGCTTGTGCATACAAATGTGCATAGGCAGCATGTG
The DNA here is from genome assembly GCA_013397935.1 of Dasyornis broadbenti. Classification (NCBI taxonomy): domain Eukaryota; kingdom Metazoa; phylum Chordata; class Aves; order Passeriformes; family Dasyornithidae; genus Dasyornis; species Dasyornis broadbenti. The sequence goes on along the minus strand of VZRN01004071.1, from coordinate 203,660 downwards.
CACGTGTGTGTGGACAGACACGTCTAGTTGTGTGTGTTCCCATGTGTGCACATGTTCATATTTATGTCCATGTGCATGCATGTGCTTGCACATGTGAATGCAGGTGTGCATACCATTGTGCATGGGTGAGCACAGGGGTGCATTTGCACACTCGTCCATGTGCACATTTGTGCAAGTGTGTACAGGGGTGAGTGTACATGTACAAGTTTCAGTGCACATGCATGTGTTTGCATGCACATGTGTGCAGTCATGTATGTGTACACACGTATGTGTGCACATCTCTGTGTTACAAATGTCAGTGTGCACTGCATGTACACTTACATGACAATCTCTGTGTGAATGTGATTTGTGTGTTTGTGCATGTCCATGTGTCTGTGTGCAAATGTGTATGTTTCTGTGTGAGTTCACATGTGTGTGCATGTGCATACATGCCCATGCAGGTGTGTGCACACAGGTGTGTCTTGCATGTGTGTTCGCACTCCTGCGCATGCATGTATGCCAGTGTGAGTGTGCACCCGTGTGTGAATGTGCTTGTGCACATATGTGTGCAAGAGTTTCTGCTCACATGTCTTTGCCTGTGCATGAATGCAGGCACGGACATGTGTGTGCATGGGTGTGTGTTGCACATGTGTGGCTGAGCCTGTGTGTGCATGCAAATGTGCATGTCTTGTATATGTGTGTGCAGGTGTGTGTGGCCATGCATGCAAGTGCATGAACACATGGATACCTTGCACATATGCGTGCAGGTGTGTGACCAAGCATTTGTGTGTGTGTACACGTGCACGGGCATTCCTTGCACGTTTGTGCTCTGGTGTATCGCCATGCAGATACATGCACACATATGTGGGCATGTCTACACATATGTGTGTAAGTGTGTGCGCCTCTGCAGATGTATGTGTGCACACAAATGTGTGCGTCTCTCATGTGTGTGTGCAGGTGTGTGTGACTATGCATGCATGTGTATGCACACATGGGTGCCTTCACATAGGTGTGAGGGTGTGTGACTAAGCATGCAGGGATGTCTACACATGAATGTATGTACTTGCCCACGTGTGTACAGGTGTGTGACCATGCATGCGCGTGCACACACAGCGCAATGTGTTGGGTTTCCATGTCCGGCATGTGTGTGTGCAGGCGTGTGATTGTGCAGGTGTGCGCATCCAGGTGTGTACCAAGTACACAGGTCTGTGCACACATGGGCCACATGCGTGTGTCTCCATGTGTGTGCAGCTGTGCAGTTCTGTGGCAGTGCGGGTGTGTGCACACACACAAGCATGTCTTACACGTGTATTGTGCAGGTGTCTGTGACTCCACATGCAAGGGAATGCACACATAGGTGCCTTGTACATGTGTGTGCAGGTCTATGACTGAGCATGTGGGGGTGTTTCACACGTGTTTGCGGATGTGTGTGGCTGTGCAGGTGTGGGCGCACACACAGCCATGTATCACGCGTGTGCGCAGGTGCGTGGATGTGCAGGTGTGTGACACGCGTGTGCAAGCCCCGCCCCCAGAGCCCGCCCCCACGGCCCGCCCAGCCGGTGCGGGGCGGAGCGCGGAGCTTGGTGCGGCGGTCGGTGCGGGGCTCGGGGCGCGGAGCGGTCGCTCC
>VZRN01004071.1:188560-201413 GCA_013397935.1 Dasyornis broadbenti | reverse complement strand
GAAGGTGCACCGCGCTGTTGAGAAGAAGGAGGAAGACCACGAGGTGGAGGATGAGCATCTCAAAACAGTGCGGGCAGGGGATGGCAGAGAGAAGGGTCGGAAGAAGGTGGAGGAGGCGGGCGGGCAGCCGGCGGAGCCGAGCAGGGGCCGGGCGGTAGCCGATGCTCTCAACAGGCAAATCAAGGAGGCAACCTGCCCGCCCCTCGCCAGCCCTTCCCCAGTCTCCCTTGCCCATCCCCGGAGGAGCATCCCACCCTGGGAGTGAGGCTGTGAAACATTCCAGGGGGGCTTGCAGATTTCCTGCCCAGGGCGGTGTCCTTAAAATTCCCCATCACTCTGGGGATCGATGATGGGGCAGTAGGTATTGTGCAGGTAGTGAATATGAGGACGCTTTTTGTCGGGTGGGTTGGCAGCAGGTTTGAGTGTCTTTGTGTTCCTCCCCCTCGCCCCCCCCGCACATCCCAACATTCAGAGACACCCACCACCTTGGATTTCCGCAGGGGTAATGTTTGGGGTCACCTCCCTGAGATATGCAAGTCTCCTCTGGTCCTTTCCAAGCACATCCCTGGCTGTCATGCTGCAGCCAACCCAAAGGACCGGCATCCTGACCGCATCCCAGGGGGCCCATACATGAATGGGGTGCCCCACACACAGGAGCATCCCAGGAAACATCCCAGGCTGGCCACTCCCAAGACAAAGCATCGCGGGGATGCGCCAGGACGAGGGAAGCGCATCCTAGGCCGCTTGGGTGGGGCAGCCTTCAGATGCTGCCATGTTTTAACGCAGCACAGCAGGGAATGACACATCCTTCTGTTCCCCCCCAACCACCTCCCCAACCAACTAGAAATGGATGCCCTTATTTCACCTCAGCAGAAGACCTTGTTTGGGATTTGGAGCGTGAAACTCCTTGCAGCGAGCTGCTGTTGTTGTTTCTCTCCGGGTGAAGGGGTTGGATGTGTTGGGAATGCTAAACAAAAGTGATGGGGTGGTTGCCCTGCATGTATGTTTGCAGGCAGGGTTTGCTGCAGTTGTGTTTTCTAGTGCTTTCTTTGGCAGAGCCCACCGCTGCTGAGACTAGGGTGGAGGTGGCAGAGAGCAAAGCTGGGGGTTGTGGTGACAAAAGTGTGATTGCAGTCTTTTTGCTTTTTCCTATAGCTTTGTGAATGCTGAGGTGTTTATGCCTTTGAATGATTTATTTTCCTCCTTGGGGAGATTATAGAGGTGTCACCTGGCCATCAAACAAGTAGTACATTCATGCAGATTTAAGATTAAGCTGGAACTTGACTCTTCTATCCCACTGGTAGCTGTGTGGCACAGCAAAGCTGACAGTCATCTCCTTTCCCTCCTCCCTGAGTGGGAAACGGTTCAAGCAGTGAGATCCTGATTTTTGCTGTCATTTGGCATCAGCTCTAGCTCTCACTGGGTGATGCTGGAGGCTCAGGTGCATCCAGGTGTGACGGTGGTGCTTGGCAAGACACAAGAAAATGGCCAGGGAGTTTTGGGGGCTCTGTTTTGCAGGGGCGGAGAGGGTGGGGAAAGGGGTTTCCAGGAGTGACACAGCCCTTAAATCTGCTGTTGTCTGAGACTCAGCTTTTTGTCTGCTCTCCTTGCAAGATCTGGGCTCATGCTGGGGATGACAGGGCTAAAGCAGAAAGCTCTTCTGGAACTGAAGAGCTGATGTGTTGCTTCTCTTCCACTACTGCAAAGGATAATGAGACTTACTTGCATATTTAAATGCAGATTGCTCACCTTCCTGTCCCTCCAGTCTGCTCCAGCAAATTCGTAAGGCACTGAGCTGTGATTGCTCCCCAAGGAAAGTGGTTGGATCAGCTGGGATGTTAAACCTAAGAAGAATTAGAAGGATTCAGCTCTGTGTTGTGTTTTGGCTTTCGCAATACTCTTAGGGTTTCTCTTTCTACTTGGGAAAGTGGTTTCCCACTTCCATGTTTTTCTTCCTTGCTGCATGTTGCAGGAGAAGTGTTTGCTCTGACGCTCAGCCCTAGAACATAAGCGCCTCTTCATTAATGCATAAGTGATGTTTTGGCTAATTGTTCTCATTTTCTGTTCAAATTAGGCATCTTCTAAGTGTTTATTGTTTGGGTTCTTTTCAAAAACCAAATTCTCCAAATCCATACTACTACTGCCAAGAACCTGACTGCTGACGTGCTAGGTGGGTATTGAACATCTCCAAGGCTGGAGACTCCAGAGCCTATTGGGGGCAACCTTGTGGGCCCCCCAGCAGCCAAAATTATCTCCTGAAGACTTCTTGCTAGAGAGGAGCACGTATGGCTCCACAGGGCTTTTCTTCCTTGTGCATGGATGAAGGCTTCCCAGAAGCAGAGACTGGGGGAGATTTCCTTACAGTCCTCTGCCACTGCTGCAAATCAGTGTAATATGATTCTCCATGGCTGGGAAACAATTCCTTGGTGAAACCAAAGAGCAGACCAGCAATAGATTTTAAGCTTGCTCTGTCTGGCTGGGTATGACTTCCATGTGAGGAATACCTGAGAGCATGGGATAGAGTAAGCAACTAGCCCAAGGTCATAGGGAAAGTCCATGCTAAAGAGATTAATTCCCTTTTTAAACCTCTGTATACTGAGACAGATGAATATTGCAGAGACCATGTGCCTGTGACCTCCTCCCAGGTCTGCCCAAGGGTACAGAGCAGAGGTGATGCCTGGTGGTAATATCCATGGAAGATGGAGGCTCCTCCCAGCCAGAGGAATGAGTGATTTGTTTGTATAAGCATTTGAGCCAGAAGCCTTCATTCAGGCCAGAGTGGCAGGACTGTGGGTGTCTACTAGAGACTGTCTGTGCCCAGAAAAAATAGTGTTTATTTCCAATATTTCTAGTATTTCTTTATCTATTCATAGTATTTACATTATATTTTATATGTATGTATTTATTAACGACAATTTATTAACTATTCACTTACACATTGGATTTATTTATGTACTTATTCCCACTGCTGTCCCTGGATGTGCCTTGGTGTGACACAGGTTCCAGCAATGAGGGGCTTCTTGCCTCAGTTTCCCTCCCCAGCACATGTGCTGCCCAAGTTTACAGGCAACCAAGGCAGGTTACATCTCCTTCACCGCCCCTCTGCTCTGTGATCCTGCTTCTCAGGGTGGCCTTTGGACCCTGAGGGACTAAAGACCAGGGAATTCTTCAGTCTGGCCTGTGACCAGCCCCTTGGAGAGCTGCTGCTGGTGGATGGAGCTATTTCTTGTTCAGTTCTCTGATGTCCCATAGGAAGATGTGGTGGCATCATTGAGGGCTTTATTTGTATTGGGCACAGAGGTGACCCCAGTACTGGAATGCTTGGGAGCGGATTTCTCCCCCTGAACTTCTGGAAGGGATGGGCAGAGCACTTCTCCCTGCTGCACCAAAGGATGGAGTGGGTTGGACTTGACCCTGGGGGTTTGGGACTAGATAGAGCAGGTGACAAAATGTGCAGACAGTGGCATTTGCTGGTGGATGTGGAAAACCTAGAAGCACATTTGGCAAAAATGAAAGAAGGAATGAATGAATGAATGCTTTCCATTTTTATTTGGAAACTATGGAAAAATGCCACAATTAGGTGTTCCTTGGGTATTCTTCTTCTTTGTCTTCGTCATCTTCTTCATTTCTTCTTCTTCTTTGTCTTCTTCTTCTTCTCCTCCGTCTTCTTCTTCATCTTCTTTGTCTTCCTCTTCTTCATCTTCGGCTTGTATTCTGCTTCTTTGGTTACCTTTATTCCCTGAAGAAAAAAGGTACAAAAAGGAAAGGAACCATTTCACCACCTTTGTAAGGTGCCAAAATGGGTACCAAGGCAATGAATTTCCCCCTGAGAAGTAATATTGCAAAACCAGATTTTTTTTAATTTATTTTTTTTTAACAAACCAATTATTCTTACCCTCCCACCAACTTCCTTTCCTAGCAGAGGAAACAAAACAATTAAGGCTTCAACGGAAAATTTTGGACTGCTTCTAGTATTAATGAATTGCCTGCTGCTAATGTTCTGTCATTCATCTCAAACCCTGGAGGTACTAACGATGTGGAGCAAATGAGAATTTGTAGTAGCTATAGAGATGAATGAGTCAGCACTGGAGACTTGCTGTGTGGTTTTCAGACATACAGAGGAGATAATTTAGGGAGGGATGTCCACACAGGAAGGGTGGACCAAGATACACAAGGGTAGGAAATTCATAATCCCTTTTCTTCTGGAGACAGGCTGGGAGAGCTGGGGGTGTTCAGACTGGAGAAGAGAAGGCTGTGGGGAGACCTCAGAGCCCTTGCCAGTTCCTACAGTGGCTCCAAGAGAGCTGCAGAGGGACTTTGGACAAGGGCCTGGAGAGATTAGACAAGACAGGAGAATGGCTTCGCACTGCCAGAGGGCAGCATTAGATGGGATATTGGGAAGAAATTCTTGGCTGTGAGCGTGGTAAGGCCCTGGCACAGGTTGCCCAGAGAAACTGTGGCTGTCCCATGCCTGGAAGTGTTCAAGGCCAGGTTTGATGGGGCTTGGAGCAACCTGATCTAGTGGAAGGTGTCCCTGCCCATGGCAGGGGAGTGGAACAAGATGATCTTTAAGGTCTATTCCAACCCAAGCCATTTTGTGTTTGTGTGATTTTATCTAATCTATTCTTGAAAACCTTCAGTGGAGGACATCTGTCTTGGTGAGAATGCTAATAACACTGCTTATGCTGTAAGATGGGAAATTTTCCATTGCATTCTGAAATTTCTGATCAGATCCATAGGCTATGTCTGGTCTAGTAAATTAGAAAATCCCAGGACATGTTCCTGGGTGTGGAAGCATAATCATGTACACTCCAGTTCTTGGGACTATCCCTAGCCCTCTTCTCAGATTGAGTTTGCTAGGACCCACTACCAAGCCAAGAACTTATCCCTACAAGCAGTTTGGATGCAACCACCTTGGATTTAGCGCTTAAAGAGTTCTAGTAGCGTGAGTGAGGGCTGTCTCAGACTCCACTGCCACAGAACATTTCTGGGCAGATACCATTCCCCAGTGTTGTTTCAGCTATGAGAGTTTTTGTTGAAGTAACTGTGTAAGCAGATGGATCTAATTTTCTTTTCAGGTGGAAGGGAAGGGGCAGAATGTTTTCTTCCATCCAGAAAAGACTGTTCAGAGAGATGTTTGGCAGCTTTGGCTAAGGCTGAGCTCTGTCTCAGGGGTCACTTGATACATACCTTTAGCAGCAGCAGGAGACACAAAGTCTGCTGATACCACAGGGGCCAGATACATGAGTAACTAATGACTAATGGCCCTGGTGTTTCCTAAGACACAAAGAGCATGGAGATGGGTGATGCTGGCAGAGAGCTATTGTGCCACACACTCTTGATCTCCTCTGGATGTAGTCTATCAGATGAAAAAGACTGGTGGTGTCTCCAAATTGGAGACACTTGGTAGTAGGAACCTCCAAGGCGGAGTATGTGCCAGTGTATTCCCTGCAATCAGTTTAAGGTGGACAGCATCCAGCCTCAAAAGCCAACTGGGAGCTGCTCAGCAGTGTAGGCAAGACTGGATTTTACTGTTTTGACTGTGTGCAAGATGGAGCTGGTCTGTGCACGCCTTAGGATGGGGTGGAGCAGGAGGAAGAGGTGGAGGTGGCATTCAGGTGATGGAGTCAACATGCTTGAGCAATTTTTCCTCTGCTCCTGCTCAGCTGGGTCACCTTGGAGGGACCTTTAGGCACTTGGGGCTGGATGGGACCCTCTGAACCTTGAGATCCAATTATCTGATTTGTTTATTTAGTCTTTATGAGTAATACCCAAGGCTCTGTCTCAGAAATGCAGAATTTGTAGTTACATGATGCCAGCAGGAAGGCTGTGACAAGACCTGTGTCTCTGATGATTTGCAACTCATTTCCAGTCTGGGTCAACGGATAGGTTGTAGTTTGCTGGTTTTTTTGGTTTATTTCCCTCTTATTTTATTGCTGTTTTACTGGGATACTTACTGACTTTCTCCTGTCCAAATGTCACTGCTCAGTGTCTCCAAGTACAGTATCCACATTGTTTGGCACTGTAGCTAGTAAGTAAAAATTTTTACTTCTTAGTATCAACCTCTTCTCTCCAGCCCTTCCTAGATGAAATCTCTGTTTCTGAAACAGAGATAAAGACTGTTGCCCTTTGGAGAGGAGGTCCCCATTTCTGCTGAGACTCACGAGTCATGTTTGCGGGCATCACGGATTCATTACGAATCCCTCATTTACTCTTTGATAACAAGGATGTCCATGCTGTTCTCCTTCTTAGGCAGTCACATCCCATAGCAAAAACTTCCCAGTGATTAGTACCAAGCCTAGAATTAACTACTAATTTTCATTCCATTCTGAACATGTCAGTCAAGGTCAATCCCTTCCTTCCTCTGTGGTTTCCCCAATCCTCGTACACACTGGTGCTACCTATTACATGGTGTCATTAGGAGGTCTCACCAGTGTTGCCCTACTTTTTTTGTGCTAAAGTCAACCTTAAAAATATTAAACACTGCTAACCTCCTTCCGGGCTGCAGCTCAGCCTTCCAACACTCATCATTGTCATTTCCCTTGCCTGGTTTCCTGTTCTGCTGATGTTCATGTTCACTGGCTTAATTAATAATTTCCCACATGGCCCTGGATAAAATGCTTTGCTGAAGCCCAATAGATTTTCACATTTCTTTTGTTTGTTAAGTCAGTTATCATGGCAAAGCACGTGTTAAACATCTCTCCTCCTCCGCTTCCACACACTCCCGTGTCTGGTGAGACCGCCATCTTCTTTGGGATGCAGGAGCTGATGCTGTAGGGCAGATCCCACTTTTACTTGGTGGCTTCAAGCCACCACTGTAACACAACAAGTAAATAAAGAGGAGAGGCATCAGATAGATTAGCCATCCTTTCTTTTTCAAATAAATCATGAAGAGCTGTTGTAAAATTGTCTTCTGTCACATTTAGAGCATGACCTTTGCTTTCCTGTCTCCTACCAGCTGAACAAGCCTTCACTTTCTAAGTACTTCTGCACTCGATCTTGCGTCAATCTCCCTGTTCTTTGCTCTGAGCTGAATGTGTATATTTTAAATATATATATATATTTTCATATGGTGTCTTCAGCTAAGCCTTGCCCCATCAGGGCAAGAACATGGATGCTCTTCTGCTACCATGGGCAGCATGAGCCAGGAGGGAAAGGCCCATTTTAGGGAAGCTTTATAGGATAGAAGTTTTATTTCTCTTGATCTGTAACTCAGTATTCTGGATATTCTTCCAATGTTCTTTATATATTTAAAAAAATTATTTATTTTTATAGATTAATATATTTTATATACTAATACTTTATGTATTATTTTTATATCTATTTATATCTATTTTTATACATTATAAAATCACTGTACATGTAAACTGGGCTGTTCACCAAGCTACTCCTTTAGCCTCCAACTCATTTCTCCTCCCCAAATCCAGCATTGTGAGTGTTCTATAGCAAACACATTTTTCCTTCTATTAATAACTGCTTTATTTCCATTAATAGCTCATTATATGGCAAACTTTTCTCTCAATTAGTAATTTTTTTTGGATCAAAATGTACATCCAGCTGAGGGGACTCTGCAGCACTTTGCACACACAGTGTGCATATGGAGAGACTACTGCTGCTTTGGTGACTTGGCTGCAAGCTATGCTGTTAACACTACAAAATAGGTTTTGGTGCTGAGAAGGTGAGGAGGCTGTTATTCTTAAAAAAAATTATAAATGTTTAAAAAAATGTTAATTTCAAAATAATATTTTACATTTTAAGAGTTCTAAAATCTAATTTAATTTTTAAAAATTAATTTAAAACTATTTTTTAGTTGTTTGAGAGTTTTTGTGTGTGTGTGTGTGTGTGTGTGTGTGTGTGTGTTTTGTTTGTTTGTTTTGTTTTTTGGTGGAGGTGTGGTTCAGCCTGGAGAAGAGAAAGTTGTGTGGAAGCCTCACAGTACCTTGAAGTGTCTGAAGGAGCCGACAAGAAAGCCAGAGGGGCATGATTCATCGGGAAGTGTAGTGACAAAACAAGGTGGAGTGAACTCAAACTGAAGTAGAGGAAATTTAGGTAAGATATTGGGAAGAAGTTCTTGGCTGTGAGGGTGGTGAGGCCCTGGCACAGGTTGCCCAGAGAAGCTGTGGCTGCCCCACTTCTTTGGAAGTGTTCAAGGCCAGGTTGGACAGGGCTTGGACCAACCTGGTTTAGTGGAAGGTGCTTCTGCCCATGGCCGGGGATCAGAATGAGATGATTTTTAAGGTCCCTCCCACTCCAAGACATTCTGGGATTAACTAATTTGATTTAACTAATATATAGCTTCACTACAGAAGGCCACTAGTTTTTCTAACACCACCACCTTCTATGTTTTTCCTCTTTTTCAGCATCAAAGCACCTGCACAGCCTCACACATCTTTAACCCTTTTAAAGCACGAGAAAATAAAAGCAGCAGACAAGCACCATTAGTCAGACACCAGCAACCTTGCAAAGTATTCCAGTGAGAAATCTCTGCCTGTTTTCCAAGACAACGTCTGCAAGGTTGAGCAGATAAACACCCTGTGAGAGCTGATAGTGTCTTTGTGCTGGATGCATAGGAAAAGGAGAGGTTATCCAGATGCAGGAGAAGGAAATTCTTCAGACCTGATTGCTGAGCTTCAGGCTTCCTCCCACATTTCACTTTGCCTTTCACCTTGAAGGAGGCTGCGCATCTGCTCTCGTGCAGGGAGCTCTGCCTGAAAGAAATCAGCATCACACACTGATGGGCTGGAAACACAGGCAGGGATGTGGACCCTGACTGGTCCCATTCCCAGGTTTAGGAAGCACTGGAGCTATTGGTTGGTTTATTGGACGAGACTTTAGGGAAAAATCTGCAGGTGCCCTCAGGATGCCATTTCACTGCACAAGTGGTCCCTCTCCCTTCTCACATCCATTTTGACTGAGTAGCTCCATCACCCTGAGCCTCAGCAGGAAGTTGAAAGGACCCTCGGTATCTTGCAAACTCTTTTGCAGCCTGAGCAACACTTTTTCACCAGTGCAGCAGAACAGCCTATCAGTGAAGTTCCTAAAACTAGGGAGGGAATTAGCTGACAGGGTTTGATTATTCCAGTGTGCTGGATTTGTGGACACCAGCATGCTGGGTTGCAGATCAGGACTTTGAATACATTTTGTGCTCTTGTTATTTGGATATAAATGGATGTACAGAAGATCTGAGATGAGGGAAGAAAGATGGGATTGGAGGTTGCCCATGCAAGATCCTATGAAGGTACAAAAGCCCTGGGTTGGGTTTGCCATGGCTGGGTGATAACCCCCAGCCAGGTATCCTGTGCATCCAGGGGGTGAAGGCACTGGTCTCAGCCAAACAGCAGAACTTGTCACAGTGTCAGTGAGTAGCTATGGCAACCCCTACAGAGGATTCCCAGAGAGGGATGTGTTGGCAAGCAGCCCAGCGGAAGGAGGACAAAAGGGAAACCATGTGTTCCCTTTGGGAGCTGGGATGGGCTTTGGCAGCATCATCATGCAGAGAGCAGGGATGGTGGTGTTGAAAGTTGAAGTGATTGAGCCTCCTGTGGAGGGTAACAGCTTCTGGCAGCATAGCAGCATGGGAACAAAACTTGGAGCATGCTGGATCACAGAAATTACAGAATGGTTTGGGTGGGAAGTGGCCTTTAAGTTTGATCCCATGTCATGGGACACGGACATCTTCCACTAGACCAGGTTGCTTCAAGCCCCATCCAACCTGGCCTTGAACGCTTCCAGGGATGGGGCAGCCACAACTTCCTTTAAGGGGAGAAGTGATTTCTGGTGTGTCATAGAAATTCTTCCGTGGCTCTGTGTAACCCATGAGGCTGAAAGGGTCTGCAGCATTTGGCTGGTGTGAACTCTGGGATGACACAGGACAGGTTGTTTCAGCCATTGACTGGCTGTAACATCTCCAGAAAGCCAGCCAGCCTTCAGAGGAGATACAAAGGTCCATTGCTTGATCCTGACCCCAGAGCATGGGCTGAATTGAATGTGTTCTTGAGATTCTCCCCAGCCCCATTTACCAAGATTCTACTTCTTTCTTTTTCTAAGACTGCATACTAGCATAGCATGCTGATCCCTGTACATGGAGGATTTTCATCCTTCCAAGAGAGATTTCTCTTTTATGACCAGTTGCAATTTGTCTCCCTGGCTGCTCTGAGAATTGGAAACTCTCAGAAAACACAGGCACAAGCTGTTGCCTTAGACGATGGTTTTCTGGTTGGGTTTCTGCTGGTACCTGTAGTCACTGAAGTCTTTTTGGTAACTGTTTGCAAAGCCCAGTTCTTGGAATGAAGTGGTTTAGGGAAGCCCTCAGCTTCCTCTGGAACAAGGATCTTGCAGGGTGGTGCGATGTCCAAAGCTGGCAGTGAACAACTGAAAGATGTTTCTTTAAACTCAACACACTGTGGTTGTGAGCTGCTGCCAGGTGTGTCTGTCCAGCCCTTCCTATCTCAATCTTTGGTCTTCCAGTGGGTCTTGATGTCTAGTAGTCCATCAGTGGTGACATACATATCATCATATTTTCCACACCCTCTTGGAGGGGAGGGGTGCTCCAAGGAGTTAGTGCTGGGATCTAGTTACCAGCCTTTGGACTACATCACACTGATGTTTGATATGAAAATTGGGTGGGAAGTCAAACTGGAAGATTTTGTAAAATTGGTGCTTTCATGTCAGACTTAGGACATGATGCAAAATAAGAGGAAACAGGGGCTTGGGTGAAGATGTCTGAAGGTGGTGCACTGCTGTACCCCACTTTCATACTCTCATTGCTGTAATGAGGGGAGCTGTAAGCACTGAAATAGAGGCTGTATTTTGTTTTAAGGTCTCAACACACTTGTAAACAATTATTATTTAACCTGTTCCCCAGTCTGGATTTGATACAAATGATCAAGGATATTCTACTTACAAAACATTATGGGAAATTACTGTATAATGTTCAGTGTAAGATCTTGTGGAAGGAGAAGATATTTATTTACAAAATACATAAATAACTAGATTTTTCCTCTTTTTTCCTTTGATTTCATTCATTTGCACTCACCCCACAGGAAGAGAGATGTCCATGTTCAGATGATCTGGCAAGGATCACTGGTCAACAGTCTGAGGGACAGCAGCTCTTCAGTTCTCATGTCATTCCTTGGGTTTTTCTCAGCTGATGACTACAAACTCAATTTTGGGCAGGTTATTTATCTCAGATTCATCCTTGATAGCGCATCAATAGGATTCTCTGATGTTGAACACTTCCAGGGATGAGGCAGCCCCAGCTGCTCTGGGCAACCCATGCCAGGGCCATACAAGGAAGAATTTCTTCCCAATATCCCTTCTAACCCTGTCCTCTGGCAGTGGGAAGCCATTCCCCCTTGTGCTGTCCCTCCAGACCCTTGTCCAAAGTCCCTCTCCATCTCTCTTGGAGCCTCTTTAGGTATAGGATGCCTTAAATATCCCATAGGCAATTTAAATTTGCAGCACTATGTTCCTCCTGTAATTCTAACTGATACCTTATTACAGGTAAGAGATTTATAAGGGCAGAATGCATCATTAGGACCCTCCCATCCGAGGGCCTTTCAAAAGCCATATTTCATCTATGTAATCTCATGCTGAGTCCTTCACTTACGTTTGGCTAAACCATTTTGAATGAATTACAGTTCAAAGAGATCTTGACATATTGGAGAAATGGCTTGAAACAATGAAGTGGCAGTTTAGGAGACATGAGGGCAGGGAATGACGCAGAGGTAGGGGCCAGCAGCAGTGCTGGTGCAGATGGGAACAGCTGGTGCAGGAGCATTTCTGCAGGGAATCACAAATCACGTCAGTAATGGTACTTCGTTAAAAAACCCCAATAAATTAACAACAAAAGCACTCAAAAAATAAATACTTTGGGGCAAGTAAGGTACTGAGATATATGGAGAGGATGTGACATCTTTCCACATTAATCAAGACTCAGGTAGACTTTTTTTTGTTCAGGTTTTGGTTTTGTACTTCAGCAGTTGTGGACCAGAGAAAGTTCTGAGGACACCCATTAGAGAGGCCAGGAGTGCAGCAGACATGGTTGCTGCAGGAAGCTGGAAAGTATGGAATGGTTTTGGAAGAGAGAAATAGATTACTGTCTTTGCATCTATGAAATGTAACAGTGAGTTAGGATGCTCAAACCTACTGTTGTTGCAGCCCAGAGGAGCAAAACTTGGATGTCAAAATTTAAAAATGTATTAAGTGCATTACTGGAGAAAGTCTGAGGGATATTGTGCATCTCTGGAGATGCCAGGAGGATATCTCTACAGTCCCTCTCTGTGAATCTAGGAGAAAAAAAGTCATTAACACTCATTCTTTGCATTGATTTTTTGTCTGCAGTGACCTTGGTTCTGCTGGCTTTTCTTTATGCTCCCCAGGGCACAGGTTGGATTAAGGAATTAGAGTTTTAATAAAAGCTGCCTGGGTGTATGTGTGGTGACATTTGATTTCTATTATCTTGATGGCTTCTGCTGATCATCAATCATTCCCCTCTCTTCTCTGCCATGCTCTAGGTCCTTTATCCTATGTTGGGGTCTGACTGTTGGGAGTCTTACCCCGTGTTGGACCTTGTGTCTTTGCAACCAAGACCAAGTAGATTTTGTCTCAGTTTAGAGACAAGTTTAGGAGAAAAACGCTCTGGAATACGTGTTTCATCTAAAGAAAAGGGTTTCAACAATCCCTTCCTGCCAATATGAAATGAATATTGGTCAGTGAAAGTGAGAAAAAAAGCAGCTGTTTATTTGACAGAGAAGGTGCCTGCACGATATGAAAAAAAATGAGTAACTGTTAGATAGTGAACGTTCAGAACTTTACCCTGCCCCCCCCCCCCCCACCAGCAAAAAAAAAACCA